>JAYXIM010017268.1:0-108044 GCA_037575425.1 Anastrepha fraterculus
CAATTGGAAGCTACTGGTGAATGCTTTAGTACAGAGTATTTCTCATGCCGCTCCGTGACTGGGGTCTCGAAATATAGGTCAAAATGTGGGCCCGGGTAACCTTTTGATGTGTATATACAATATGGGTATCAAATGGAAGCTGTTGGTGAATGCTTTAGTTCAGAGTATTTTTCCATGCCGCTCCGTGACTAGGGTCCCGAGATAGAGACCAACACGTGGACCCTAGATATGTGTTTGTACAATATGGATATCAATTGGAAGCTGTTGGTGAATGCTTTAGTACAGAGTATTTTCATGCTGCCCGTGACTGGGGTCTTCAAGATATAGGTCAAAACGTGGGCCCGGGTAACCTTCGGATGTGTATATACAACATGGGTATCAAATGGAAGCTGTTGGTGAATGCTTTAGTTCAGAGTATTTTTCATGCTGCTCCGTGACTAGGGTCCCGAGATAGAGACCAACACGTGGACCCTAGAATGTGTTTGTACAATATGGATATCAAATTGAAGCCTGTTGGTAACGCTTTAGCAGAGTATTTCTCATGCTGCCCGTGACTGGGGTCTCGAGATATAGGTCAAAACGTGGGACCTGGTAACCTTTGTCGTGTATGTGCAATACGGGCATCAAATGAAAGCTGCTCGACAAGTGCTTTGGTACGTGGGTAACTCCCATACACTTATTGATGACTAGGGTCTGGAAATACATGCGCACAAACGTGGACCCACCGTGTTCTCGTCAGCGAAGCGGGTCGGGCTTGCTAGTCTACATATATAAACGTGAAAATCTGTCCCTATATTCGCTAAAACTCGCGAACGGCTCACTCATCCAAACCAAATTTTAGGCTTGTTTGGACTATTCAGATGGTTTGTGTTTTAAAATTTTAAGAATCGGACATCAGGGTCTTCGAGAAATAGGCCAAAAACGCAACCTGCAACCCTAGGATGTGTTTTCACAATATGGCAGTGTGTGCCTAGTTGTTGGTGAACGTTATAGTTCAGAGTATTTTTCATGTTGCTCCGTGACTAGGGTCCCGCGATATACCAACATGCAGACCCTAGGATGTCGCCGTAGGTTACGGATAATAGCAATTGCCGCTTATGGAATGTTTAGCAAGCAGAGTATTTCTCATTCCGCTCCGTGACTGGGGTCTCGAGATATAGGTCAACAGGCTCGCACCTCCGGATGTGTATATACAATATGGGTACCAAATGGAAGCTGCTGGTGAATGCTTTAGTTCAGAGTATTATGTTGCTCCGTGACTAGGGTCCCGAGATAGAGACCAACACGGACCCTAGAATGTGTTTGTACAACATGGATAGCAAATTGGAAGCTAGCTGGTGAAACGCTTTAGTACAGAGTATTTCTCATGCCGCTCCGTGACTGGGGTCTCGAGATATAGGTCAAAATGTGCTCCGGGTAACCTTCGAATGTATATACAACATGGGTATCAAATGGAAGCTGTTGGTGAATGCTTTAGTTCAGAGTATTTTTCTATGCTGCTCCGTGACTAGGGTCCCGAGATAGAGACCAACACGTGGACCCTAGAATGCTCGTCAATATGGACATCAATTGGAAGCTGGTGAACGCTTTGTTTATATTTCTGCTGCCCGTGACTGTGGTCTCAACACAGGGCCAAAACGTGGGCCCGGTAACCTTCGCGACGCAGGCTACGCGTACCGCCTGAAGCTGGCAACGTTTTTGTTCAGAGTATTTTCCATGTTGCCCGTGACTAGGGTCCTGGAGACAGAGACCAACACGTGGACCCTAGAATGTGCTTGTACAATATGGACATCAATTGAAGCTGTTGGTGAAATTTGCCTGGCGGCGAGTATTTCTTTATGCTGCTCCAGACTGGTATTCCCAAGACATAGGCCGTGCCCGGCCCGGTAACCTTCGGATGTGTATACACAATAAGGGTACAGCCAGCGCCGTTGGCAACGCTAGTTCAGAGTACGCGTTGCCCGCACGAACCGGAGATAGAGACCAACACGGACCGGAACGTTGGTAATAATATGTGACACCACCGAAGCTGCTGGCAACGTTGACACAGAGTATTTTCATGCCGCCCTCCGTCATCAGGTCTCTGAGATATAGGTCAAAACGTGGCCCGGGTAGCCTTCGGATGTGTATATACAATATGGGCACTGCACTGGCTACAAGCTTTAGTTCAGAGTATTTTTCATGCCGTCCGTGACTAGGGTCCCGAGATAGACCAACATGTGGACCTCAGAATGTGTTTGTAACAATATGGATATCAATTGGAAGTTGCCGGGGTGAAATGCTTTTATACAGAGTATTTTCATGCTGCTCCGTGACAGGGTTTAGACATAGGTCAAAACGTGGGCCCGGGTAACCTTTTGTTGTGGATGCGGCGGGTACCAAAACAGTTGTCGATAAGTGTTTTAAAAGGCAACGGGTATCACACTATTGATGACTAGGGTCTCGAAATATATGCCAAAACGGGACCCACCGTGTTCGCTCAGCGAAGCGGGCTCAAGCTAGTTCATATATATAAATGTGAAAATTGTCCCTATATTCGCTAAAACTCGCGAATGGGCTCACCTATCCAAACCAAATTTTTAGGCTTTGTTTGGACTATTCAGTATATGGTTTGTGTTTTAAAATTTAAGAATCGGATACCAGGGCCCCGAGAACTAGGGCCAAAACGTGAACCCGGGTAACCCTAGGATGTGTTTACATACAATATGGGCAGCAAATGGAAGCTGCGAAGAATGTTTTTAACCAGACATTATAAACGCTCTCGTGACTAGGGTCCTATACAGAGACCAACACGTGACCCCAGAATGTGTTGGTGTTGTTTACACAGCAACTGGAAGCTATTGCGAATGCCGGATACGGTATATTTCTCATATGCCGCTCCGTGATCAACTTCGAGATATAGGTCAAAATGTGGGCTCGGGTAATCTTCGGATGTGTATATATATGCATATGGGAACAAATGTAGTCACAGACCGTTTAGTTCAGTGTATTTTTCTGCGCGTCTGCATTAGGGTCCTGAGATAGACCAACACGTGGACCCTTTTGTAACGTTTGTACAATATGGATATCAATTGGAAGTTGTTGGTGAACGTTTTTGTTAACAGGCATTTCTGGCGGCCACCCGTGACTGGGGTCTCAGATAGGTCAAAATGTGGCCTGGCAGCTTTACGTGTATATACAATATGTATCAAATGGAGCCGTTAAGAATGCTGACCAGAGTATTTTTCATACGCTTTTCCGTGACTAGGTCCCGAGACAGACCAACACGTGACCCTAGAATGTGTTTGTACAATATGGAGTACCAACCGAAGCTGTTGGGTGAACGTTGACACAGAGTATTTTCTCATGCCGCCCGTGACTGGGGTCTCGAGATATAGGTCAAAACGTGGCCCGGTAACCTTGTTGTTGTGATGTGCAATATGGGCATCAAATGAAAGCTGTCGATATGAAGTGCTTTAACGTGGGGTAATTTTCATGCCTATTGATGACCAGGGTCTCGGGAACATATGCCAAAACGTGGACCCACTGCGCCCTTGCCCAGCGAAGCGGGTCGGGCTTGCTAGTCTATATATATAAATGTGAAAATCTGTCCCCATATTCGCTAAAACTCGCGAACGGGTCCTACCTATCCAAACCAAATTCTTTAGGCTTTGTTTGGACTATTCAGTAGATGGTTTGTGTTTTAAAATTTAAGAATCGGATACCAGGGTCTCGAGACATAGGCCAAAACGTGAACCCGGTAACCTTAGGATGTGTTTGTACAATATGGGTAGCAAACGGAAGCTGTTGGTGAATGCTCTAGTTCAGAGTATTTTTCATGCTGCTCCGTGACTAGGGTCCCGAGATAGAGACCAACACGTGGACCCTAGGATCGTAAGCTTGTGCAATATGGATATCAGTTGGACGCCATGTCGGTGAATGCTTTAGGACAGAGTATTTCTCATGCCGCTCCGTGACCGGGGCCCCGAGATACAGGTCAAAACGTGGGCCCGGGTAATCTTCGGATGTGTATATGCAATATGGGCAATTTCTCAAATGAAAGCTGTCGATAAGTGCTTAAACGGGGTACTTCTTTTACACCTATTGATGACTAGGCCCCGAAATATATGCCAAATGTGGACCCATCAGGCCTTTGCCCAGCGAAGCGGGTCGGGTTTTGCTAGTTCACATAAATGTGAAAATTCGTCCATATTCGCTTAAAACTCGCGAACGGGCTCACCATCTAAACCACCAGCTTTACGGACTATTCAGCAGATGGTTTATGTTTTAAATTTAAGAATCGGATACCAGGGTCTCGAAAGAAAGCAAAACGCAAACCCGGTAACCTTATAGGATGTGTTTAAAGGAATATGGTAGCACCAGTCGTTGGTGAATGTTTCAGTTCGATATTTTTTCGCCTCTCGTGACTAGGGTCCGAGACAGAGACCAACACGGACCTGGAATGTTGAAAGGCGGATAGCAATTGAAGCTGTCAGTGAATGTTGCGGCGATATTTTCAGCCGCTCGTGACTGTGGCCCTGAGATATAGTCAAAACGGCCCCGGTAACCTTCGGATGTACATATGCAGCGGCACTAAACAGGCTGCCGGGCACTGCTTTTAACGCTATTTTTCATGCCGCCCAGGTTTCAGTCCTGATAGAGACCAACACGGACCCCAGAATGCTCAGCGTACAGGATACCACCGAAAGCTGTTGCGAAACGCTTTATACAGAGTATTTCCTGCGCGGCTCCATCAGTCCTACATAGGCCAAAATGTGGCCCGGGCAGCTTCTCTTGATGTGTGGTATGTTAAGCAGTGGTATCAAATGAAGCTGCTGGTGAGAATGCTTTAGTTCAGAGTATTTCTTCATGCCGCTCCGTGACTGGGGTCTCGAGAGACAGAGTCCAAATTGGGTTCGTGGTAGACCGGAGAATGTGTTTTGTACAATGTGGGTATCAAATGGAAGCTGTTGGGGAATGCTTTAGTTCAGAGTATTTTTTCATGTTGCGGTCCGTGACTAGGGTCCCGAGATAGAGACCAACACGTGGACCCCAGAATGTGGCTATAAGCAATATGATAAAATTGTCAGCCAGTAAAGCAAGCAGCATAGAGGAGCCATGCTGCCCGCATCAGTCTCGAGATATAGGTCAAAAATGTGGCCCGTAACCTTCGGATGGCGGCGGCTATTGCGGGTACCGCCCGGAGCTCGCGGTGAATGCTTTAACCAGAGTATTTTTCACGCCGCCCGTGACTAGGGTCCCAGACAGAGTACCTTACCATTGCACCTTAATAAACGTTTCTAAAGGTTGGCGGATACCAATTCCGGTTGCTGGTGAACGTTTAGCGATATTTTCATGCCGCCCGTCATCAGTCCTGCGATAGAACAAAACGCGGGGTTCAAACCTTTCGCTGTGGACGCAATATGGGTACCAAACGGTGCGCTGTCGATATGTCAACGTGGGTATCATACCTACGATGACGTAGGGTCTCGAACATATGCCAAAACGACCCACCGTGCCCCGCCGTCAGCGAAGCGGGTTTAAGTTTGCCAGCTTCATCTTTACATATAAATGTGAAATCGTCCGTATTCGCTTAAAACACGCGAGAACGGGTCGGCAATTTGTCCAAACCAAATTTTTAGGCTCTGTTTGAACGGTTCCGGTGATGCCGTATTTTGTTTAAAATTTTAAGAACTGGATACCAGGGTCCTGAGAAATAGGCCAAAACGTGAACCCGGTAACCTTTAGCTGTTTTGCAGGTTACCGTTGCAGCGAATGGAAGCTGTTGGCAGAATGCTGTAGTACAGAGTATTTCTCATGCCGCTCCCTGTGACTTAAGGTTCCGGAGATATAGGCCAAAACGTGGGCCCGTAAAATCCGCTTTGGTTGGGGATGTGCAATATGGGCAAATTTCAAATGTAGGCTGCCGACATAGCGCTTTAACGTGGGGTAATTTTCATACCTATTGATGACCAGGGGTCTCGAAATATATGCCAAAACGTGGACCCACCGTGTCTTGCCCAGCGAAGCGGTCGGGTTTGCTAGTCTATATATATAAATGAAAATTCGTCCCTATATTCGCTTAAAACTTCCGCGAACGGGCTCACCTATCCAAACCAAATTTTTAGGCTTTGTTTGGACTATTCAGCAGATGGTTTGTGTTTTCGAAATGGTAATCGACACCAGGGTCTTATAGAACAAGCCAAAACGTGAACCCGGTAACCCTAGACGTGTTTGTACAATATGGGTATCAAATGGAAGCTGTTGGTGAATGCTTTAGTTCATAGAGTACTTTTCATGCTGCTCCGTGACTAGGGTCCCGGAGACGAGACCAACACGTGGACCCTAGAATGTGTTTGTACAATATGGATATCAATTGGAAGCTGTTGGTGAATGCTTTAGTACAGAGTATTTCTTATGCCGCTCCGTGACTGGGGTCTCAAGATATAGGTCAAAACGTGGACCCGGTAACTCTTCGGATGTGTTATATACAATATGGGTATCAAATGGAAGCTGTTGGTGAATGCTTTAGTTCAGAGTATTTTCATGCTGCTCCGTGACTAGGGTCCCGAGATAGAGACCAACACGTGGACCCTAAAATGTGTTTGTACAATATGGACATCAATTGAAGCTGTTGGCGAATGCTTTAGTACAGAGTATTTTCATGCCGCTCCGTGACTGGGGTCTCGAGATATAGGTCAAAACGTGGGCCCGGGTAACCCTTTGGTTGTGTGATGTGCAATATGGGCATCAAATGAAAGCTGTTCGATAAGTGCTTTAACGTGGGGTAATTTTCATACCTATTGATGACTAGGGTCTGAAATATATGCCAAAACGTGGACCTTCCATTTCGCCGTGTCTTGTGCGCTCAGCGTATAAGCGGGTTTGGGTTTGCTACGTCTACATATAATGTGAAAATATGTCCCATATTTCGCTAAAACTCGCGAACGTGCTCACCCATTCAAACCAAAATTAGTTTTGTTTGGACTATTCAGTATATGAAGTTTTGTGTTTTAAAATTTTAAGAATCGGATACCAGGGTCTTTATAAATAGGCCAAAACGTGAACCCGTGCAATTTTAGACAAGCTATACAATATGGGCGAAATGGAAGCTGTTGGGCGAATGCTTTAGTTCTGTAGTATTTTTCACGCTGCCCGTGACTAGGGGTCCCGAGATAGAGACCAACACGTGGACCCTAGAATGTGTTTGTACAATATGGACAGCAATTGGAAGCTACTGCATGCCTCAGCACAGAGTATTTCTCACGCCGCTCCGTGACTGGGGTCTCTCGAGACATAGGTCAAAGCTGTGGGCCCGGTAACCTTCGGATGTGTATATACAACATGGGCACCAAATGGAAGCTGTCGGTGAATCGCTTTAGTACCAGAGTATTTTTCGTCGCCGCTCCGTGACTAGGGTCCCGAGATAGAGACCAACACGTGGACCCTAGAATCGGTTTACGTGCGGTATGGACATCAACTGGAAGCCGTTGGTGAATGCTTTAGTTCAGAGTATTTTCTGTGCCGCTCCGTGACTGGGGTCCCGCGATAGAGACCAACACGTGGGCCCGGTAACCTTTCGGATGTGTTTGTGCAACAGCGCGTAGACCAAATGGAAACTGCTGGTGAACGCTTTAGTTCAGAGCATTTTTCATGCCGCCCGTGATTAGGTCCCGAGACAGAGACCAACACGTGGACCCTAGAAATGTGTTTGCTAGTCAACATGGATATCAATTGGAAGCTGTTGGTGAACGCTGAGTACAGGCAGTATTTCGCACGCCGCTCCCGTGACTGGGGTCTCAAGACATAGGTCAAAACGTGGGCCCGGGTAACCTTCGGATGTGTATATACAATATGGGTATCAAATGGAAGCTGTTGCGAATGCTTTAGTTCAGAGTATTTTTTTCATGCCGCTCCGTGACTAGGGGTCCCGAGATAGAGACCAACACGTGGACCCTAGAATGTGTTTGTGCAATATGGATATCAATTGGAAGCTGTTGGTGAATGCTTTAGTACAGAGTATTTTCATGCCGCTCCGTGACTGGGGTCTCGAGATATAGGTCAAAACGTGGGCCCGGGTAACCTTCGGATGTGTATATACAATATGGGTATCAAATGGAAGCTGTTGGTGAATGCTTTAGTTCAGAGTATTTTTCATGCCGTTCCGTGACTAGGGTCCCGAGATAGAGACCAACACGTGGACCCTAGAATGTGTTTAGTGTCAATATGGATATCAATTGGAAGCTGTTGGTGAATGCTTTAGTACAGAGTATTTCTCATGCCGCTCCGTGACTGGGGTCTCAAGATATAGGTCAAAACGTGGGCCCGGGTAACCTTCGGATGTGTATATACAATATGGGTATCAAATGGAGGCTGCTAGTGTATGCTTTAGTTCAGAGTATTTTTCATGCCGCCCCGCAGACTAGGGTCCCGAGATCTAGGTCTGCAACGTGGGCCCGGGTAACCTTTGGTTGTGGATGTGCAATATGGGCATCAAATGAAAGCTGTCGATAAGTGCTTTAACGTGGGGTAATTTTCATACCTATTGATGACTAGGGTCTCGAAATATATGCCAAAACGTGGACCCACCGTGTCTTTGCCCAGCGAAGCGGGTCGGGTTTGCTAGTCTATATATATAAATGTGAAAATCTGTCCCTATATTCGCTTAAAACTCGCGAACGGGCTCACCTATCCAAACCAAATTTTTAGGCTTTGTTTGGACTATTTAGTAGATGGTTTGTGTTTTAGAATCTTAAGAATCGGATACCAGGGTCTCGAGAAATAGGCCAAAACGTGAACCCGGGTAACCCTAGGATGTGTTTGTACAATATGGGTAGCAAATGGAAGCTGTTGGTGAATGCTTTAGTTCAGAGTATTTTTTCATGCTGCTCCGTGACAAGGGTCCTGGAGATAGAGACCAACACGTGGACCCTAGGATGTGTTTGTACAATATGGATAGCAACTGGAAGCTATCGGTGAATGCTTTAGTACAGAGTATTTCTCATTCCGCTCCGTGACTGGGGTCTCGAGATATAGGTCAATATGTGGGCCCGGTAACCTCCGGGATGTGTATATACAATATGGGTATCAAATGGAAGCTGTTGGTGAATGCTTTAGTTCAGAGTATTTTTCATGCCGCTCCGTGACTAGGGTCCCGAGATAGAGACCAACACGTGGACCCTAGAATGTGTTTGTACAATATGGATATCAATTGGAAGCTGTTGGTGAATGCTTTAGTACAGAGTATTTCTCATGCTGCTTTTCCGTGACTGGGGTCTCAGCGATATAGGTCAAAACGTGGGCCCGTAACCTTTCGGATGTGTATATACAATATGGGTACCAAATGGAAGCTGTTGGTGAATGCTTTAGTTCAGAGTATTTTTCTATGCCGCTCCGTGACTAGGGTCCCGAGATAGAGACCAACACGTGGACCCTAGAATGTGTTTGTACAATATGGATATCAAATTGGAAGCTGTTGGTGAATGCTTTAGTACAGAGTATTTCTCATGCTGCTCCGTGACTGGGGTCTCAAGATATAGGTCAAAACGTGGGCCCGGGTAACCTTCGGATGTGTGTATATACAATATGGGTATCAAATGGAAGCTGCTGGTGAATGCTTTAGTTCAGAGTATTTTTCATGCTGCTCCGTGACTAGGGTCCTGAGATAGAGACCAACACGTGGACCCTAGCAATGTGTTTGTACAATATGGACTATCAATTGGAAGCTGTTAGTGAATGCTTTAGCACAGTAGTATTTCTCATGCCGCTCCGTCACTGGGGTCTCGAGATATAGGTCAAAACGTGGGCCCGGGTAGCCTTCGGATGTGTATATACAATATGGGTATCAAATGGAAGCTGTTGGTGAATGCTTTAGTTCAGAGTATTTTTCATGCCGCTCCGTGACTAGGGTCCCGAGATAGAGACCAACACGTGGACCCCAGAATGTGTTTGTACAATATGGATATCAATTGGAAGCTGTTGGTGAATGCTTTAGTACAGAGTATTTCTCGCGCCGCTCCGTCACTGGGGTCTCGAGATATAGGTCAAAACGTGGGCCCGGGTAGCCTTCGGATGTGTATATACAATATGGGTATCAAATGGAAGCTGTTGGTGAATGCTTTAGTTCAGAGTATTTTTCATGCCGCTCCGTGACTAGGGTGTCGAGATATAGGTCAAAACGTGGGCCCGGGTAACCTTCGGATGTGGATGTGCAATATGGGCATCAAATGAAAGCTGTCGATAAGTGCTTTAACGTGGGGTAATTTTCATACCTATTGATGACGAGGGTCTCGAAATATATGCCAAAACGTGGACCCACCGTGTCTTTGCCCAGCGAAGCGGGTCGGGTTTGCTAGTCTATATATATAAATGTGAAAATCTGTCCCTATATTCGCTTAAAACTCGCGAACGGGCTCACCTATCCAAACCAAATTTTTAGGCTTTGTTTGGACTATTCAGTAGATGGTTTGTGTTTTGAAAATTTTAAGAATCGGATACCAGGGTCTCGAGAAATAGGCCAAAACGTGAACCCGGGTAACCTCAGGATGTGTTTGTACAATATGGGTAGCAAATGGAAGCTGTTGGTGAATGCTTTAGTTCAGAGTATTTTTCATGCCGCTCCGTGACTAGGGTCCCGAGATAGAGACCAACACGTGGACCCTAGAATGTGTTTGTACAATATGGATAGCAATTGGAAGCTATTGGTGAATGCTTTAGCACAGAGTATTTCTCATGCCGCTCCGTGACTGGGGTCTCGAGATATAGGTCAAAATGTGGGCCCGGGTAACCTTCGGATGTGTATATACAATATGGGTATCAAATGGAAGCTGTTGGTGAATGCTTTAGTTCAGAGTATTTTTCATGCCGTCTCCGTGACTAGGGTCCCGAGATAGAGACCAACACGTGGACCCTAGAATGTGTTTGTACAATATGGATATCAATTGGAAGCTGTTGGTGAATGCTTTAGTACAGAGTATTTCGCATGCCGCTCCGTGACTGGGGTCTCAAGATATAGGTCAAAACGTGGGCCCGGGTAGCCTTCGGATGTGTATATACAATATGGGTATCACAGCTGAAGCTGTTGGTGAATGCTTTAGTTCAGAGTATTTTTCTATGCCGCTCCGTGACTAGGGTCTCGAGATAGAGACCAACACGGGATTCCTAGAATGTGTTTGCACAATACCGGGAATGGAAGCTGCCAGAATGCTTTAGTTCAGAGTATTTTTCATGTTGCTCCGTGACTAGGGGTCCCGAGACAGGGAGACCAACACGTGGACCCTAGAATGTGTTTGTACAATATGGACAGCAATTGGCGCTAGCTGGTGAATGCTTTAGTACAGAGTATTTCTCTTATGCCGCTCCGTGACTGGGGTCTCTGAGACAGTCAAAATGTGGGCCCGGGCAACTCCCCGGATGTGTATATACAATATGGGCATTGAAGCTGCTGGTGAATGCTTTAGTTCAGAGTATTTTTCATGTTGCTCCGTGACTAGGGTCTCGAGATAGAGACCAACACGGGGACCCTAGAATGTGTTTGTACAATATGGATATCACCCTGAAGCTGTTGGTGAATGCTTTAGTACAGAGTATTTATGCCGCTCCGTCACTGGGGTCTCGAGATATAGGTCAAAACGTGGGCCCGGGTAACTCTTGTTGTGGATGAATATGGGCATCAAATGAAAGCTGTCGATAAATATGCTTTAAACGGGTAATTTTCATACCTATTGATGACTAGGTAATTTTTTTATTTTAATCTTTAATATTTTTTTTATTATTTCTATTTAACTTTTTTTTTTATCTTTAATATTTTTTTTCATTATTTCTTTTTAACTTCCAAAAATTTTTTTTAAAATTTTTTTTAATATTTTTTTTTTTATGTTTTTTTTTTTAATTTTTTTCTTAAATTTTTAAAAAATTTTTTTTTTTATAAAAAACTATATATACCACAAAAAATTCCATGTATATTAATATTTCAAACTTTAGATAAAATTAAAAAAACTAATAAATTTTCATCAAAATTTCAAACTTTTGAAGCAGAATTTTTACAAGAATTTTGAACATGCAGTTTTCTAGCCCATTGAATTGTGACTACAAAGCGCAAGTTGAAAGTGTCTCATAGATCGCGTTGATTTCTCATAATTTTTTTGTTTTTGCCGGGTCTTGATTATTTTCTCTATATAAAAACAAATTTCATTCGTTATATGGAAGTCAATTCCTACAGCAAAGGTTGCTGATAGCCGCCCTATTCCTGCAATGATTGGTGTGGTTGAAAAAAAAAAACGCGAGGGGTCTACAGTTTTCTGCTGTTTCCTTTTCCGCTATCTTTCCCTTCTCATGTTCTCAATGGGTTTCGAATCCAGGATCTACTGGGCGAGGAAGTGGTTTATATGTAAACAGTATACGCCTGTTCTTCGTCTATTTACAAGTACATCATATCTATTGTCTGCCATCTGCATTGCAATTGAATATCTCTTTGGACTGGATATAGTCAGTCGAAAAAGTTTTTTGTAATATTGGCAATTGAATTTTTTCATTAATTTTGTCTCACAATATATTTTAGCTTTTAGTATGAATAATGAAAACTGTAAGAATCGAACTTTTATCAAAAATTAAAAAAAAAAAAATTATGAAATATTCAAATTCAAAATTTAATTCTGGTATGCAGTTTTACATCTCACTTAATCCTAGTATAACTGAGTGCAAGTTTGAAATTGCTGGAAAATCCCGTTGAAATTTAATAATTATTAGAATGACGATCTCAGAATTTTCTTTCCTTGAAGATTTGAAGCGTTGTATGGCAGAATGTGTACAACGCCGTCAGCAAAAGACAAATATTAAAACTCAACGGAAATTTTAAGCAATTTCTAACTGCACCCTGTTACACTAGAATTAATAGAGTTGTTAAACTGCATGCCAAAAAATTTAGAAATAAAAATAAAAAAATCTAAGTTACTGAAAAGTTCGAAGTATTAGTGAAAATGTTTCTCTTCGTCGACAAAGGGTTAATCCAAACATTATTACTTCAATCGGCGAGAATTAAGTAAAACAATAAAATTGAAAATTAATTGTTTTAAAAACATTTATCATCATCATCATCTTTTGGCTCTACAGCTCTTTGTGAGCTTCTGCACGTGGGACCTCCATACGTCTCGAACGCTTGCGACTTTTTTCCAGTTCGTTATCCCAAGTGTCTTGATGTCGTCCTCTAGTTCGTCGGTCCATCTTGTTCTCGGCCTTCCTCTTGCTCTAGTGTTGAACAAACATTTATCGGTGCTTCTAATACTTTCAGAGTAACGTCTGAAGAAGCGTTACATTTTTTTAAATATTTTAAGTACTGTCTTTATTAGCTAAGTTGACTCTGATACAAAATTATTTCTCTTCACGCTATCAATTCATAGGTATTTCGCCACCATCTCCACCTGATATAAACCTTGACCTTATAACCACAAATTCAACAAATTCGTGATTTTTTTAGCAATATTAAATGAGCAGCTTCAAAATTTTCGGAATATCTGTTTATACCAATATGACAGTGGATATTAGGCTTGTTAAAGATAAAGAAAAAATGGCTTTCTTATAGCCAACTTTATCTCTGTTTCATTCTTTCGTGAATGTGAGGCACACTTGAAAATTCATATCTTGACGTAGATCAGCTAGCATATAGTGCGTGGCCCTGCTTGCAGTCTGTCTAAAGGCCACAGTTATGTACAGATGTAAATTCTTGAGCTTTACTGGTGAATATCCAGCCACAAAACAATAGAACATCGACATTTTGACCAGTTTTAATTATTTTTATTTTTTTGAATACTTGTTTTTTTTTTTATATAAATACATATGTGTATTAAGAGCATTTTATACAAAAACTAGAGAAATTCCAAAATTTTTTCATGGTTTTTAATTCTGCATTAATAAATATTCATTAAATTTTTATAAAAATTTCACACTTTTTGTTCAAAATTTGTAAGAATTATTTGGGTGTGGATTTTTAGTAGTTTCAAGTAGGTCAAATCATTGAATTTAATTTGTATTTTTTTTTTCTTGTCGGCAGTATCCATATACATTTATGTGGAAATTTTTAAACGCACCAGAAAAATTGCTGCCTTATGAAGAAGTCTAATTGATGCCTCCTCTCCTAAAGTGTAAACTTTTCACTGAACATTTTACTCACATTTGGAAATGTGTAAAATCGTACGATTCTAATAGAAATATTTTCTCCGATTACAATCCGTTCTTATGCATCTGTGTGAAATGTGGTTTGCTGATAATCTAAGCACTTGTCTGTTTATGCATTAAATGGTCACCCGTTACGTCACTGCTGTTTTGTTCTTACAGTTGACACTTATTTTAAAACAGTTGCCAATAACTTTCACTGCCTGTTTGCGATAAACCGACAGCGGGGAGCTTAATCTTATTAGCAGCTACCTGTGTAAGCACATATGCCGTCATGCACGTGTAGGTGTGCAGATGTATGCTACAATGCTACACTTATGCTCTTAAGTGCATGCTTAAGTGTGAAAAATGAAATGAAAATAATAATATGTATGTAGTAGTAATAAAATTACCGTTTCAGCCACCCGATTGCTGTTAGCTTTTACATAAGCACTTAGTGGTATTACAAATGTAAACATATTTTATAAGCTACTTTCAGGCGTAGTCAAAGCCGAAACTATAGAAACCAAAGAGGAATAATTACCAAAGTTTTTTTTGGTAAAGATTTTGTACAGAAAATTATTTTTTCTGTTCAGAGAAACACGTGCTGCCATTGCTTGGAAGTAGTTAATACTAAACCTGCAACCCAAAACAGATTACCTGCTAGTGTGATTCACTATACAGGCCATAAAATGTATAAATTATATTTTCAATGTAATAAAAAAAAAAAAAAAAATGGCGGCTGCTCAGCTTTTGTTCAATGGAGCTTTTCTTTCTTGAAGCGTTTTCGTTCGGAGCAACAGCACTTGCAATTTTGAATTTACGGTGAACAGCAAAAGTTTTTTCGATTGTATAGGATGGTTTCTTTTTAAAGATTCAATAATAATAAATGAACCAAAATCAACATTCTTCAGTATATTAATCGTTTGTTCGAGCAAACATTCCCATTGTTTACGGAACGCGATTTCCCTCATAAGGCTGTCACGCTGGCTTCGCAATAGCGCATCCTGTTACCTACTGTGACGGTTTTTGGCACTATTTTACAAATGGCTTGGGCCCTTCATGCACCTCACCAAAAAAGTCTAACGGCATCAAACCGCATACTCGAGGTGGCCAGTTGACATCGCCGAGTCGGCTGATAACACGAATATCTTACTTGGTGCGCAAAAGATAGATTGTTTGTGCCATAGCACGCCATTCTTCTAAAAACGAATATCTTTCAACTCCAAAAAAAAAAAAATCGTTTATCATGCCCCTGTGATGCTAACCATTGACCGAATTGGCGTTTTCGGTAGAATTTTCGAAGAAAAATGGTTCAATGATGCCATCGATCCAAGGTCCATACAAAACTGCCACTCTCTGAGGATATACTTTTTTCTTGTTGGTCATGTCAGAAAATATGATTTTTCGGGCAAAATCGTTCGTGGTCCATTTTGAGAGGCTGTAAGGTCCAATATTCCTCAACTTTGTTCAAGCTTAAAGCGATTCAGTTCGATCTGCGAAGGTATGGTACTAACTCTTGGTAAAGATTTTTAACGGCGAGGAGCTGTCATTGTCAAAATAATATGTGAAGTAGCACTAAAAAATATTCAAAATGTTAAAAAACAAAAAAAGCAGAAGACAAATGCTCCGCAAGGTCTTTATGAAATCAAAAACCGATGTAATTTATCAGAAAATTTCCAGCCTCATCTCCATGCTGAACTTTACTTTGATTATGTGTACATATATAATCTCTTATTTTTGGTGTGCAACTTGATACTTTTCCACAAATGCAGGGACCCACAATTATATATCGTCTCAGAACGGCAGACAGTTTTTATGAAAAACTTTTTCATGGTAGAAATATACTTGGAGGTTTGCCATTGCCTGACGAGGGTGACCGCTTTTAGAAAAGTATTTTTCTATTTTTATGGGGTTGCATGCCCGGGTTTTCGAACGGAAGAAATGCGGAAGGGTAATCACATAGAATTAAAAATGAAAGTCTATCGCTCATAGTTCAAGATATGAGTCCGGCCGCCTTCAAAAATGTTGTCTTGCGAAATTTTTCGGTACCGGTACACATCTGACTGCGCATAAGCGAAAAAATATTTAGAAATCCAATTATCCGCCCTTACCCTTTGAGTTTGTCATCCGTTAGGTAATAGGAAGTACTTTGAGCAAAATAAAAAAAAATGTTTTTGCAATTTGTAACCTCTTAAATAAAAGTAGAATGCATTTTTAATAGAAAAAATTATTCCACAAGTATTCATAAAGTATTCTGGCTTAGATGTCAACAACCTGATAAGGTTCCTCAACCGCACATACTGGATAAAGTCATGCTGTAAATAACCGTTAAACAAGTTGAGAACAAACTGGTGCGGAAGCGTTAGCTGGATTCTGGGTGAATCACCACTTAAACCACCCAACCAGTCATAAAAAATGAGGCTCTATGTTCCATTTAGGAATAAACGGATTAAATTTATATAAAAAATATTCATAAAAAATTAAATTTTCACAAAATTATGCATACAATTTCTTGTTGTATTACAGGAGGATGCAAATCGCGGCAAACCCAACTGGGAACACTTGTCCGATGATCTGCATGTGTTGATCACCGTGGAGGACACAGAGAATCGTGCCAAAGTCAAATTAGCGCAGGCTGTTGCTGAAGTGCAAAAGTTGCTCGTACCGGTAAGTAGTACCGCATTTGCATCTGATATGCGGAGCTTAACAGTGGCTAAGTTTTATTGCGAACGAATGAATTACTATGACGGATAATTTATTGAAAACTTTCTACATTTCTATTTATAATACAAACAAAATCCCTTTAAAAATACATACGCGTGGCTACAAATTAAACAAAACAAAAACAAAAAATAATAATAACTTGAATAATGTTTTAATATTATAACCGCGAGCGTTGCAAAAACTGTTTGCTACATAAGCACACACACATGCACATTAACATGTATACGAGTATGTTAGTATGTGAGTTGCTAGTAGCAGAGTTTCTGTAATTCTCTAATTGCGTGCGCGTGCTCTCTTTTCCATAATCCGATTAATCAAAATAATTGTTTTTGTATAAGAAAATCATGTTTAAAATACATACATACATATTTACAAATTGCATAACAAAACCCTTAAAAAAAGTCAAATCAAATCAACCAAATATTTCGAAATTAAATTTTTTTTAATACTGAAATGATCTAATAATTTTCTTTTGTGTATTAAAAATTCACGACTACATTAATGTTTGTACTAACAGCAAGCCGAAGGCGAAGATGAACTTAAAAAACGTCAACTCATGGAATTAGCTATAATTAATGGCACTTATAGGGATACGTCTGCGAAAAATCCCGTTCCAGGTATGTTACACTGACTCTCCCGTTAATTAATTAATTAATGCCTTTTTTTTATTTTTATAAATTTTGTTGAAAATCAACTACTTTGAATAACATTAACTATTGGTACTGATGCCCAAAATACGTAATTGTAAAATTTAACCATTAAAAAAAAAACTACCACCGCTATCACCTTCCTTAAACACTACAAATAATATTAAAATTAAAAAAAAAAAGAAATTATACTTTTAGAAAATTTATTATATTTATGTAGATAAATATATTCATTCCTATGTATTTTTGTACAAAAAAAAAAGAAGATATATATGTATATATAATTGGCGCATACACCCTTTTTGGGTGTTTAGCCGAGCTCCTCCTCTATTTGTGGCGTGCGTCTTGATATTGTTCCACAATTGGAACAAAAAAATATATGGTAGCTTTTTATTATAATTTACATTCCTAATTTTCTCTCTTATTACTCTTTGATATTTATATACCACTAGGTGGCGCAAAATTAACCATCTGATTTTGTTTTTGAATCACTTTTATGCTGAATAAAAAATAAAAAAATATAATATATTGCTTGTCTGTTTGTATACTGCGGCTGTCTACTTCACATGATATGAAAAGTATAAATCTCCCGGTAGGGGGGAAAATAATTTTGTGCCACCTTGTGTAATAAGTTGATGTATAATAACTTTTTTTTATCCCTCCAATTCTGGACCAACACTGAGACTGTTTAGTATATCTTAGGAAATCCCGGGATGTGATATGAATCTCTTTAACTGTTGAAATTTATTTTCTTGAAACGACTCGGAATAAGATCTTAAAAAAAAATCAAATTTTAAAATCATTGTGATTGTAATTCATTACTTTTCCAATTTTTAAATAAAAAAAAAAGATCTTATTGTCAGAAGGAAGCTGGCGTTAATCTGAATCATAACAAAAATATAGTAAAATAGCATGATTCAATAATAAAAGGTTTGCTTAGTAAGCAGCTTTCTCATTTCCTCTTGACAAATCAGCTCCCTTAGCAAGACACTGGGTTGCTAACTCTAGAAATTTTTATCAAAAGTGGAAGAAAAGTAAAATTTGTAGTAAAAAAATGTAGCTTTGAAAAGGGGTTTTAAGCACAAGAACTTGCTCGGTATGTCCATAACCAAAACGATATGGAAAACATCCTGACATACAGCTTGAATCAGGACATGATATCGCATCTTTTTGGGGCAATGAACGTGAAAGATGGACGTTTTGATAATTTGAGCCCGATGCCTTTCAAATATCGGTTGGGAAAGTACTTACTCTAAAAATAGATAAGTTACCAACAAGAGCTCAATTAGCAATATGCAATTAATCACAGATTCCGGATGGCAGATTATTTTTATGAGGACCTTTTTTGTGGCAGAAATACACTCGGAAGTTTGCCATTGCCCACCGAAGACCGACCGCTATTACAAACAACATTTCCTATCGTTTGGTGTTTCAGGCCCGGGGCTTTGAGTCCTTGCACTTCCAAATGGTAGTCACGCAGCAAGCTATTCGGCTAGAGCAGCTGTCGTCGATATAATAATAATTAGTTTAAATAAGTGCAGGTAGTTTGTTAAGTATTTATGAATGTAAGATTATTCTTGACTGGGTGGTCAAAACTCCAAACGTGGGCAAGGCATGGTACAGTAAAGCGCCGTGAGTATGTTCAAAGTTTGTTTTTAGTCAAACCAAATTGGCACTTTCCGTTTATACTATATATTTTTTTATAATTTAACTAAAAAAGGACTATTTTGCTACCATTTTAAGCAAAAAGTTAATAGTATTTCCATTTTCTTCATCCTTTTTAAATGCGACCTTTTGTAAGGGAGTGTCAGAATTCTAATGTCATAAGTGAGCAAACCTTTAATAATTGAATCATGGTAGAATAGAAGCGCTTTTAGCAATTTTGACGTCTGCAAACCATTTTATGTTTTAAATTAGTGAACAAAAAGGTTTCTGTAAAGTAAAAGTTCAGTTTTAAATTTTAATTTTATTTATACATACATACATACATACATGATTCTGAATATATACGGAAGTTGAGGGCAAATACTGCCCAATTCCTTTGCCACATCTTTACTTCAAGGAATAAATGCCCCAAAGTACACCGCTAGAAACAGCCTTACGAGTTCCGAATAAGGCCAGTAGATTATTGAGTAGAGTTTCGATGCAAATTTTCAAGTCTCGCCAAATTCCTTGATCACGTCTTCATTCCTATGCACTTATTTTAAAATTTTACTTATGTACACGAAAACTGTAATATTAAGCCCCCTTTGTGAAATGAAACAAATAGCTTGAACATTTTTGTAATGATTTTCTAAATTTTTTTTTACCACATTCGGTATTCTTTATAACCACAGATTTTACTTATTTTTATTATTTTGGAATAATATTTTTATTTTTTCTAATAATATTTTTATTCGTTTGAAAAAAAAAAAAAAAATAAGTAAATAAAAATAAAAATCATGGCCAACGATGTATTTTGCTTTTCTCTTATTCTGATCTAAATTTTACCATTTTGACAAATACAAGTAGTACATATCTCACACAAGTAGTACATATCTCTACATTCCATTTAGGTTTCTTGAATTAAATTTTTTCCAAATTTGTTTTGTTTTTTGCTCATTTAGAAGGGCGAATAACTTTGAAGAACACCACAAAAAAAAAAAAAAAAGATTGCTTGGCTCCTTTATATCGTTCGCTTAGTCTTTCAATCTCGTCCATCAATTAAAAAACGTAAAAATCCAAAAACAGAAATCTCGGTTGAAATCCTAAGAGACACTTCTCCTCCAAGTTTGTATCATCTGAAATATCTCAAATTAGCATTTATAGCTTTGAAGAAAAATAAACCCATTATTTTCTCGGTAGATAGCTGTAGTGATCGATATATTGTAAAGTATCGATAAAACAATTTAAAGTTTAGTGTAAGTTAACAAGGAGGAAATTCGTACATTTTACAGTTTTTCTTTGATAAACGCGAAAATGCAAGCCAAGCTGTTGAAATTGTGAATGGTGTTTATGGTGCCGATACTACATATAATATAACACCTTATTACCTGCAATTTTGGTTTTGTCGATTCTGTTCAGGCATTTTTGATGTTAAAGATGCACCTCGCACAGGCAGGCCCGTAGTCGATAAAATCACAGAAATAATCGAAGTCGATCTACATGTTATAGTAGTCGTAGCATCGCCCAGAAGCGAAAGATTGACCATAAACAAACCATTTGCGCAAAATTTTACACAAAAATATTGGATTTCTTTTACCCCAAACAAGATATTCATCTAGGTATCGATAGGAAATATTTAAGGGGTTAGATACGTCCAGAAGCGCCAAAAATGCGCGAAAAGAAAAACTGTATAAAAAACTCAATAAAAAAAATTGACTGCTGTAAATATAAAAAAATTTTTTTTTCATTTTTCTTTACAAAAATTAGTATATATAAAATTACGTGGCCCAAAGAACAATGAAAAAAGTTCTCCTTGAAATGTTGATGGATCTGTAAAAAGTAAAAAAAAAAAAAATTCTTGTAAAATAAAGTTGTAGTTATAGTCTGTCGAGCCAAATTTTTGAATTTCGATAAATTTAGCAATTTATGGCATTTTAAAAAAAAGTCACATTTTAATTATATTTATAAAATTTTTTAATAAAATCATCAAAAATCAAATCTATAGAGAAAACGATTTTGAATATTAAAAAAAAACGCATTAAAAAATATTGAAAATTGTATGAGTTATCATGCAGTCCGTGCCGGAAAAAGTAATTTCGAGAAAAACGAGCTTAAAGTTTGAGGTACAGGAGCGCGCGGACCGCTCCCTTTCTAGTTAATGGGCTGTAGAAGCTATTTGCTCTAATTTCCGCATGAAAATTTCACAGTACATTCTTAAGATTCTATACTTTTGAAAGATCGATTTTTTTGAAAATTCTGGACGTACCAAGTATATACCTATGAAATGAGACTTTCAGCTATTAGTCCATAGATGCCGCTAGGAGTATTTTTAAACCTTCCCAAATGTCTTGTTTTTTTTCGTCTGCCATCTGTCAACAATATTCAGTTCATTGTTTGTTACGTTTCATACAACAATGCATTTTTGTCGCTCTAAAAATGTCGAATTTCGTGCCTTCAACTACGTCGTTGAGAACCGAAAAACCACTTGTGAAATACTGCTCTCCCGGTGCAAAAGGAAGTCTTTTTTGCATCGAATCGTTACGGGTGATGAAAAATGGGTGTATTTCTCCAATCCCAAGCGTAAGCGATCGTATGGTCCGCCCGGCCACAAGCCAAAAACAACGGCCAAACCAAATCGCTTCGGCCGCAAGGCAATGCTGTGTGTTTTCTGGGATCAGCGTGGTATGATTTGGTACGAGCTATTAAAACCAGGTGAAACAGTTGACGGTGCACGCTACCAACGACAATTGGTCGATTTGAACAGCGCTATACACCGAAAACGCCCAGAATATGCCGATGGGCGTCACAAAGTAGTTTTTCTTGATGACAATGCACCGCCACATCGAACAAGAGTGACCCGGGAATTGGTGGAGACGTACGATTGGGAACCGCTGGTGCATGCGGCTTACTCACCAAACTTGGCGCCTTCCACGCACTTTCCGAGCAGCGCTTCAATTCTCACGAAGAAGCTAAAAAATGGCTTGATGATAGGTTTGCGGGCAAAGACAGCCAATTTTTTTGGCGCGGCATCCACAAATTGCCTGAGAGATGGTAAAATGTATCCCTAGCGATGGCTATTATTTTGAAGATTAAATTTGTAACCATTTTTTGTTAATAAACCTCATTTCATAGGTTATATATTGTACATATAACCCCTTAAGCCATAAAAATGTATTTCTTGGACTATTGGAGTTCTCTTCGAATGGGAAAAAGCATAATTCCTGTCGTTTGAAAATTTGTTACTAAATTTCTGTTTCTGTTGAATTTTCAATATTTTAGGTTTATCTGTATGAAGACTAAGTTTAAAATTATTACATTATTTATTTAGCATAATAAATAGTTTATTAGTTAGTCATTTAAGCAATATTTTTATAATATTATTTATTTTTTATTTGTTTAGAAAATAAGTACATTTATTGTGGTAGTGTTAATAGTGCATTCAACTTTTTCCATTTAAACACTCAATATTATTTTCTTGTTTTGTTTTTGTTTCTTTTCTCGCTCACTATTTTGTCATACGTACAGCCTGTGAGGAGGAATGGCGTCGTGTGATCGCTGCATCGGCTGAAAATCGTCTACTAGCGCCAGCATTGCCTGGCCTGGCACAGCAGATACGCGCTCCACAAGCCACCACCTTGGGCGCTCCGTTGATACTCTCGCAACGCATGACCGTGCCCACTACAGCGGCGAGCATACTGTCCGGCCAAGCTGCGCCCACTGCATTCGAGAATCCCGCACACGGCATGATTTTCGCACCATATGGCGATTATGCGAATTATGCTGCTCTCGCTGCCGGTAATCCCTTGCTGGCGGAATACACAGACCATAGCGGTGGGTTGTTTGCTAGATAAGCTTTTTAAATCTATCTATCTACTCTACTTTTACTATTTTAATAATTAATTAATTCATTCATTGATGATTAATCGATTTTGCAATAATAATTTTTTATTATGTTTTTTGTTATCGTTATGTATTTATTTGTTTTTGTTTTTTTGTTTATAACTAGAACTTGATGTTTTTATCAAAATAAAAACACAAATTTGATTATTTGTGGTAGAGAGAAAAGCAAAAAACAAAAAAAAAAACAAAACAAAACATATTTTATATATATACATACATACATATATTACATGAATTTAAACATTAACAAACAGCAAAGTACATTTAATTAAAACTCTTTGTGGTTAAGCGTAGAAGCGTCTTGATAAAACACAATAATGATTGATATTTAATAATAAACTAGAAAATAGTAAGCTTTTTCTGGAAATGCGAGCAATAATAACACATTCGACAATTTACCAAATACATACACACAATTACCATATACTTACATAAAAACTTGTAATACATATAAACAGCATTTACAACACACCAGCAACAACAACATACATCACATCTCTGCAACAGCTACTTAATTAACTTTTTAAATAGTTTTAATAATTTTAGGCAAGGTTTACGGTATTACATAGTTAGGAGGCATAGCACTCAGTTAGTCTAAAAATAAAGATAAGGCAATAATAAATTTACTTATAGTCAATCATGAGTGTATATGTATATGTGATTATATAAATAGGCGTGTGGAGCAGATCACTTCGATATTACTTGTCCTCGATAGTATTAATATAGGATCAATCCATACACATACATACAAGCCTACATGTATAAGGAGTATGCACAAAATTGCTGCAGAAAAGAAAAACAAAAAATGTTTTGCTGCAAAGCGATGGTCTTCAGCTATTTTGGGAAGTACAAATACTGTTTTACCCTACTGATAGGTTTTATTCAGCTTTTTAATTAAATAACAGATCGCGCTGTTTGAGGTGGGGTATCTATTAAATAACGCGACTGACACTGTAAAACATTTTATTTCTATTTCATACATATTTACTCACAATCATCCTCAATATCCTACCTACCATTGTAACCTTAAAATGCTTCATATTCATCTTTCGCTGTACCAAACAGTGCTGGAAGTCTCTGCTGCCTCCTTCATTGAACTCGGATCTTTTGCCTTTTTAAGCATACTTTACCTGAGGAAACAGATGCAGGTTGCACGACATAAGAACCGACGGTTTATTTAACTGGCATACTGTACATGTCTAGAAATCTTCTTGCCCAACACTGGAGAATAAACAAACCGCCACATTGGCATGATGTAGTACTCGTGATATTCTTTCACGTGTGATATTTATTCACAATTTGGATCGTTCCTTCCTCAGTCTTTCACAGAGTTCAGCAAGAAAATAGAAGGTAGTAATATCAACTAGTCAATATTACTTGACTTTCAGGAACCCGTTAAAGGTGGGCGGATATATCCAGAGTACCAGTTTCTGCGATATTTCCATTCATTTCGGAAGTGGCAGTTTTTCCAAGCGTCATGAGGAATTTCACAATTTGTGTTGTCTATGCGTTACTGCCCTTAATGGAATACTTAAAAAAAAAAATAGTTTAGTTTCCGGCTTACATATTTCCTTACTGAAGCGAGAGTTACCACATGTGAAAAAGACGACGCGACGCCGCTGGTGGTCGCAGCAGCGTCAGTATCATTATTGAATAGTCATACCTCGTATTAGGTAAAAACATCGGAGAATGAAATGGTAAAAACAATTTTTTCAAATATCATAAATAATTAGTTAATCTGTTTCAAGTCGATTAGTTAATTTTTTTTTTATAAGATCAATATGAGTTCGAATAACTAGATACGCTTCTTTTCCCGAGTTTTCCAAAGCATTTGAGAATGTTTAATGCTTTAGCCGATGTGTTAATTATTTTCGACCGGCCGTTGACTCTAAGTTCGTTTTATTGATAGAAATCTTTGACTCCAAATCAACCATAGAAGAGGGAAATTCAGCGGATGTATGTGTAGGCTAGTAAAAAGTCTAAGTAAATCTTCACGCTCACTTACACCAGTGGTCGGAAAAAAGAAAAAAAAAAAAATCGCGTGATTATAAATTTAATTTTTTTTTTAATTCTAATTTTTACATTTAATTAACTTGTTTTTTTATTTAAATTTTCACAATTAACTGTTTTTTTTATAAATTTTCTTTTTTAATTTATTTTTTTGGTTTTACTAATTTTTTATAAAAATGTACTTCATTTTTTGACAAAAGCTTTATAGGCCAAAGTTTCACACTTTGTACGATTTTGAGTGAAATCGATTAAAATTTCCACATTTTTAAAGCGAATTTTTATAAAAGTATGCACTTTTATAGATCATTCAATTTTAGTCTGTTAAAGTGAAAGTTTTAAGGGGGAAGCCTGCTTTAGAGGCTTCAAAAAATCGGTATTTTTCGTGGATTTTTTTTCGGAAGGAAAGAAATATTCGATTGAAACTAAACTTTCAGGTTTTATTATAAGGTAGATATATATTTCAACAGTCTTCTCAAATTTTTTCATTAAAATATATGTCATATTATGCCTAGTACAAGCATTTTGCCGAGGCGCCTCGAGTTTGTCGTGCGGCGGGAAAGATGCAGGTCGCAATTTTCATCTGAAACCAAAAACACAAACCAATTTTTATTTTAGTACTGCATAGCTTCTAGTTAAACCAAGAAAATTGAACGAAAAGGGAGAAATTCAACAATTTTTCGCTAATTAAAAAAAAAAAAATCATTTTTTTGGAAAAAAAAAATTCACTTTAGATTGTTTAAAAAGTGGGTTAATCATAACTTTCTTAAGGTTTTTTAGGTTCAACTAGAAGGAATTTATTTCCGAATACAATCAATGTTATTTTGTTTCGATAGGACGTTTAACTTTTTCCCTATCTTTCCCGCCAATTAGGAAAAATCGTAAAAATAAAAAATCGAGAAATCGCACTTCGAGCGATCCGACCGCTCGTATACCTGCTCGGCGCTTGCTCAGAATTTCTTCTGTAACTGCGAAAATATTTTGAATTTGCTTCTGAAATTTTGAGGACACATTCTTGGATAGTTTTGGAAGACATTTATGCAAAAAAAATCGATTTTTTTGAATCCTCTAAAGCAGGCTCCCCCCTTAAGTGCCTCAAAATTTGCGTTGTTTTCGTATAACTTTGTTTTGCTTACGATGTTGAACTTTTCCTTTAAATAAAAAATGTGTTTACCTCAAGGACCAACAAAAAAAAAAAAAAAAAAAAAATTGCTAAACTCTACCCAATTTTTGGGGCACCTGAAACCTTTACATTATTATAATAAAATTTAATGATTTATACAAAAATTTGGAATTTTGCTGAAAATTTTATGAATTTTATTGAATTTTGGTTAAAGTTTGTAACTTTGATTCAGAAGATTTTTCTTAAAAAAAGAACTATATTTTTATTGAAAATTAGTGAAAATTGAATTGAAAAAAAATTGAAAAATTAAATGGTGAAATCATAATGGGTGCGTGTTTTGTTTTTAATTTTGTTTTGTGTCGTCGGGTGTATAATGCAGACCTGAGATTAGCGACCAAAGAAAAAACACTTTTTGTAAACACACTTTTCACTTCATGTTTTTTCTCCATCTACTGAAGAACAATTGTAGCGCGTTTTTACAGTGTTCCCCAAATAATAAGCAGCTGTCGAACAAAAACCTGCCTAATCTGGCACACACTGAATTTTTATGTCTGTTCCAATTATCGTTAGAAAATAAATAGTTTTAAACTCGTTTTTTTTTTTGTAGCAGATTAGACAGGCGAGTAGATGTACCCAACCGTAATGTTATTGTTTTCGTAATTTTATTCTTTTACTTTTTTTTGCACTACTCTTAATTTTGCTTGCATTTAATAATCTCTAAGTACCATTTTGCATATCTGCTTACATATGCATTTATGCATGTATGTATATAGATTTTTTTGTTCGTTACATATTTACTATTTGTTGTTTGTTTATCATTTTTAGTGTGTTATATAAGTTTTACATATTAACAGCAGTTAATTTCATTTACTGGTCATAAATGTGCCATTCAGAAAAACCTTGGTTAAAGAACAAATGCAACTCTGCAATGATGATATCTGAATAAAATCGTTAATAATGGCAGCCTTGACATGCAACTGTTAGACTCTATGTCTATTGCGCGCTACTTTGGCGTAAATAGGCAAATGCGGAGACTAAAATTCTCTCTTGCTGCTCGTCTTGTCTCTCATTACGCCCATTCTGATGTGTGGCATGAAGGCGTGGACGATGACAACAGCCATTGAGGCAGCTCGTGAATTGTTCGCGCGAAATTCTGTGGTAGTTTTATGAACCTTTGAATGTTGGGCGAGGGTGAGTATCGCCAACCGACATTGAAATAGGTCTCCCAACGAATAATTTAGTTGGCTAGGGTATGTCATACATAATAAAAATCGTCTAGACTCTAGAGTATTCGTTGTACGATATTTCTTTATACGAGTATGTAAAAAATGTGAAACACAGTCAGGGGGAAAAATTATAAAAAATCAATGACAATTTTTAGCAACTTCAAACTTGGACTTTATTATACTAAAATTTAATAAGTCATAAAACAACATACCAAAACTCTTTCTAGATATTCTAATTTAAAGGCATGGAATTGTGATGAAAAGTTTGCGGATTTTTTTTTTAATTTTTGTATGAAGTTTGTTGAAACTTTAGCTGTACTTTAAAAAAAAAAACAAAAAAAGAAAATTCAATAGAAAGAAAGAAAAATGGTCAAAACTGATGTAATATCGTTTCCCGCGGGCTGTAAATATCAACACACTTCATTTTATGTTAGTTTCCCGTCGGTTCCTCGAGTCTATTTCTACCATGAAAAAACTTCGCCTAAATAATTACTTTTCGGAGGTGGCATAAAACCGTAGGACTTCGACTTTGTGGTATACTATAAAAAAAAGAAGAAAAAAAAAAACACTGTAAAGCTTGTCCCAAATGCATTTCAAGGATGTGTGCGATAATCTAGAACAATTTTATAAACTTGAACTTCAAGTAACATTTACCTACAGGGTGCGCCGTTTTTTATGTCAGTATGTAAACGCTGAATAACTTTGTCATTTACCAACCGATCGACTTCAACATGCATGTTTTAGATACTGAATTCAGTATAATTTCAACCATGTATCGCTTTACACCGAAACAACGCGAAAACGATGCCATAAAACCCGAAATGCTTGACAAGGTGATGACAAAGGCAGAAAAAAGATCGTAGTTTGTGATTGCTAATAAAGGTGGCCACTTGATTGATATTGTATTCAAAAAATAGTTTTAGTAAATTGTAAATAACCAAACCAAATAAAAATACCAAATACAAATCAGTTTTTTTTTTTTCAAAGTTATTCAATGTTTTCATACTGACATAAAAGATGGCGCACCCTGTACATAAAGGCGAAATATACAAGTTTAAGCAATCTCAATTTCTTTTTCTTAAAGTTCTTCTTCGATTAAGCAAATATCTTTTTATCTGCGAACTAATCGTTTATGGGCTTCTG
The DNA here is from genome assembly GCA_037575425.1 of Anastrepha fraterculus. Lineage (NCBI taxonomy): Eukaryota > Metazoa > Arthropoda > Insecta > Diptera > Tephritidae > Anastrepha > Anastrepha fraterculus. The sequence goes on from JAYXIM010017268.1 coordinate 28,545, forward strand.
TCACATTTAGTGCGTCTCTTTTTACTACCATAATTTCCATTACTTTTTTTCACGGTTATAGTTTGTTATGTACCTAATCTAAATTGTCTGTGAACCAGATAAGTCGGTGAGGTGACTTTTTCTAAAATTTGTTGAAATGTAAGAAGTTACGGGTGATAATTGCAGTTCGTGGACCTGCAGATGTTATTTGCCATCTTCGCGAAATTACCAAGCATTCTGCTTTTATTGTTAGACTGATTGTCATTGATCTCAACTTCATTGAGTCAACTATCAGCAATATTCAGCTAGAACTCCATACAAAACTTGCCAGGTTTTGCGGCTTTTGGAGTGATTCAGACTTTACAGGTTTCTCGGGCTTTAGAAAATGTCAGCTACATACAATACCCTTCGCGTGTGATACTCGTATTTCTGAATACCTGGAGAAAATTGGGAGTGGAGTAGAATTTATTGTAAAGGGTGGTTAAATTTCAAGGGCCGATGTTGAATGTGAACCACACCTAAACGTCAACGGACTTCTTTCTTTGAGGTTATTTGAAAGAAAAGGTGTACGTCGATAAGCCAGCAACAATTCAAGAGCTAAAGGATCAGATAATTCGGCACATTCACGGCATAGAACCTCAATTATGCCTCAGCGTCATCGAAAATTTGGACCATCGGATGGAGGTGTGTCGCCGAGTCCGCGGCGGTCATTTGGCCGATATTTGGTTCCATGCGTAATTGAGCCACACCAATATTATCATAATAAAAAGAAATGACAATGATTTCCTAAAAAAATTGTATTTTATTCAAAATCAACACCGGCCCTTGAAACTTAACCACCCTTTACATATTTTTTTGTTTGCCTCTTATGCGTATGTATTGGAAAAAAATAAACAACCTAACTAGTAGGCACAGTTTTCCATTTATTCACCACTCTTTCGATTTGCAGAGTTGCATTTGTGATTGTTGTAGGGCAAAGTGCAGAATTAGCAGCAGCAACTTAATGACTTCTTTGGCTTTTAACATAAGCCTTCAATGCAATTGCTTACATTTTTCTAACATTTTCTTTTCCAGAATAAAATGTTTAACCACAATAAAAAAAAAATAGTTATAATAACAGCAATAATAACATGAGTCAAATAAATAACAAAATTCATGATAATCATCTGCTTCCTTACTAAACCCTAAATAAGAATAAATCAAAAGCTTTTCAATTTATTTAAAATTTACGCATAATTAAAACAACAAAAATTTCTAATCCGAATTAAAACAACTCGTTATTGTAAGTCCACTAAGAAAATGATTTTCATTCTCGAATCAAGATTTACAATTAATTATTTCGTTTTTATATTTCCTTCTTTTTTTCTATAAAAAATTACCAACCGACCTGCATATGTACCTACTTTGAAATTCGTCAACAACATTTGAACATTCTCGAACACACAAACAAACAAATAAACTTTTTGTTGTTGCCAAAAATGCAGTTGGTCGATATTTGCATGCCGGCTCCGTCTTTTGAACGTTTTACCAACCAAGCCCTTTTTAAATAATTTATTGTAATTTTTTCTTCACCACTGAGTAAGAAAAAAAGTGAAATAAATGAGGAATGAAAAAGTAGGTTTAGTGAATTTGTAAATTTTAGTCGTTTCAAACAGTAAATATACATACTGCTATTACATACATACATACTATATACCATATGCGAAACAAACAGGTAACAGATTTTGGTAACAACAACTTAATAGAAGAATAAATGTGTGCCTTGTTGTTATTTGTTAAGAGATGCGGAAGAAGCGTATTAAGCTCCAAGTTTATATGTACATATAAATTCATACATACACACATATACCTATGTGTATTACAATTTAGACTATGTAAAATAGAAAAAAAAACAGCGTTAAACGAACGATTGAAAACCAGTGAGTTTTAGGGGCATGCACATGCAACAAAAACTAGCAACAACAATACTCAAAATTAAAAATTTTAAATTAAAACAACGGATTTATGGAATATTAGAGGAAATTTGATAAATTATTGTTTTAACAATAGTAAGAAATTTGTTTTTGGCATCGTATATGCAAATCGAGCTCGAAATTTACAGCGCCTGCTCTAAAAACGTACGCAATTCACATTCAAAATTTCCAAATTTCACACTGTGAATACTAATAAGTGATTTTTAATTAGCCACGAATTCTATATATGCACACATACATATGTATATCAATATTATAAGGTACAATATAAAAAATGAGTTACTCGTATAAAAACTAAACGTAAGTAGCTTTTGTTTTGCAATGTATGATATTTAGTTATTTTAATTAATTTCTAGTGCTTTTTGATTCTCTGAAACATTTTAAGAATAAACAAAACAGAAAAAAAAGAAAAGGAAATGTATAATGAGTATATTCTAGTTACGAGCAAAATGTATTAAGCCCTTGTTTTAAATTCTTCACTCAATCTTTATATACATTTGTAGGTATTTACTTAATTATATATTTCAATATGCTTTAGGATAAACTTATCATCTATGCTTTCTGTAGGGCTTGGCATAAAAACTATATTCTTCTCTTAAGCTCTTTTGATAAATACATTTTATTGCGTGTCTTTCTAGACGCAGCGTATGTTCTTATGTATTTTTAGACTAAGTGCAATTTTAGTTTATTATTGTAGCTTATTTGCTATATTCGATTTTCGCATTTTAATATTGTGACTAAACAACTTAATTTTCATATATTATATATATACATATATATATATATACATTTTTTATTATTTTACTTTTATATGTATTTTTTAATTTTTTATATTTATTTTTGTACTACTACTTTATTGCTATTTTAGTTTTATTACATATTTTTGCATTTTATTATTGCCATGGTTTTATTTTCCTTTTTAAACTTTTATTTTATTTTTCTTACTTCTGTTCAGTGAAAATTTTAGTATACTGCTGTTGTTTTTAAATAATATATTTTTGCATTTTATATTGGACAAAATTACTATATTTTACTCTATAATGAAATTTTTATTTGCAAAGTTTTATTTTAGTTTTTAATTTTTTTATTTTGTGTAAATAGTTTATTTTTGATTTAATTTCCTTTTTTTTTAGTTGAATATTTTCATTTTATTTTATTTTATTTAATTTAACTTAAATTATTAGTTTTTAAATTTTTTTGTTATATTTTATTTTATAAAACTGAAGTTAAATATAATAAAATATAGCAAAAACCAAATTAAAATAAAAAATGATAAAATAAAATATATAAAAACAATATCATTAAAAAAAGAAGAAAAAAATTTGAATAAATTACAATAAAAATAAAAATATTAAAAATGAAAAATAGAAAACTAGATAAAAATATAATAATAAACAAATTTTAAAACATAAATTACATTCAGCAAAATAAAATGTATTCAATCGAAATAATAAATTTATATGTAACAATATATAAAATAAATTTTTTTATTTTTTGTTAAATTACAATATAAAGGGTCCGCCATATAACTTTACGGAATTAAAAATGCTATAAAAAAGAAACTACTCAATATTTTTCCAAACTGTTTTTTTGTTATTTTGAAGTACAATCCTTCCGGTTAATGATGTAACACAACTTCATTCATATGGCTGCCTCGGCTAGCCATGCACCATCCCGTATGATCGGTCCCATTTTTCAACACATTTTCTATTGTATGCGGCTGTATTTCAGCTATGACATCGCGTATGTTGGTCTTCAGTGCATCAATTGTTGCTGGTTTGTTGGCATAACACTGGTCTTTGACGGCACCCCAAAGATAATAATCCAACGGCAAAAGCAACCCCGTTTCTCTTACTTTTTTCGCAAAGTAACGCACATACGCTTCATTCGGTGCTTTTCTTCTTCCCATTGCCGTACGTAATTTTCGTACAAATTCTGCAACATTACCATGATTTTCAAAGTAATGTCGCAATATTTCCCAGCGTTCTTTGAGCGTATACACAACCATTTTCGTTCAGCGGAAGAATAAAACTAATTTTCTGTGAAATCAGATGACAGCTAAGTGTTACCATTCTTCAAATAATACCTAGTTGAAATCCGTAACGATAGATGGCGGGCCCTGTATATTATTTCATTTAAATTAATTTGGATTCAGTTAATTTTTCTATAGTTTGTACATTTTTTTATCGTTTTTAAATTTTTTATTTTTTAATTCTTTTATTTAAAATTATTTTGTTTAAATTGTTAAGCAGATAATACATTGTTTTATTTCATTTTTTAAATTATGTGCTTCGATTATTTTATTTTACTTAAGGGGTTATATACCTTGTGAGCCCGGAAAAATGGACGATTGTCATAATTTTTTTAAATATGTTTTAGAACTTTTATTCAAATGAGGGATATATCATACTGAAGGGTAACTCTCGAAGAATACATTTTGGTGGTTTTATTTTAAAAAATGTTGTTATTTATTTTGGATATCGCCTCTTCCCCGAAACGCCGTTTTTTAGAAGAGGCTTGCGGGGATCACGGTAGCGCATGAGTAGCTCAACTGAAATCAAAAAAATTAAATGATTATTGTAGAAAAGTGTTTTTTAGTGAATCTGAACGGGTTTTTTACCCAAAAAAAAAAAAATTTCTCGATATGAAAATCGCTTTGCACCAAAAAACAAAAACTATTTTTGAGGGGTTGAAAAATTAAAAAAAAAAAAAAAAATAAATAAATTCCAGCGAACTATGCAAATATTTATAAAAAGTGAACCGTGCAGATTTACGAGGTTGTAACTTCGAATAATTAAGAACAAAGTTCATGCAAATCGGTAAAATAGTTTTTGATAAATAATGGTAATTTTCAAAAAACACGACTTCGAGGTAATCGTGTCTAAAGGTTTGCGTGCACTTCTCGTTAAAAGAAAGGTCGCGCGCGGTCTGTAACTCTGTTCTAGTTTTATTTTATTTGATATTTTTGGTTTTATATTCTTTATTATATTTAAAATACAATTTTTTTATATTATTTATTTTTATATTACTATATTATTTTAATTTGTTTATCGTATTTTGATTATGTGTTTTTGTTTTACATTGTTTTTTATTATGTAATTTAAAGTATTATTAAATATTATTTAAATTTAGTTACTTTACATTTTATTTCAGTTTCTTTTTTATTGTTTTCAAATTTTGAAATTGGTTTAGTTAGTATTTTTTTACTGTATTTGAATTTTTGCATTTGCTTATTGATTTTTGTAATTAATATTATTGTGTATTATAATTTTTTTGTATTTTTTTAATTCTATTTGATTTTTTATTTTAATTTGATTTTGTTACATTTTATTTCTGTTTAATAAATATATAAAATATTATTGTATATTATTTCAATAAAATTAATTTTATTTGTTGTTTTTAAAGTATATATTTATAGAATAATTAAGTTTTATTTAATTTTTTTTAATTTAATTTAATTACTTTATTTATTTCATATTATTTTTATCTTATTTTACTTTATTGTATTTTTTACTTATTTCGTTCTATTTTTTCTCAATTTTTGTTATTGTTTTTTTTTTTTTGTATTTTTTTTTTGTATTTTTTTGTATTTTTTATTATTATTTTTTTTTTATTATTATTTTTATAATTTTTTTTATTATCTTTTTTATTGTTTTTATTTTTATTTTTTATTGTTTTTATTTTTATTTTTTATTGTTTTTATTTTTGTTTTTTTATTTTTATTATTTTTATTTTTATTATATTTATTTTTATTATATTTATTTATTTTTTTTCTCATTTTTTATAATTTCATCTCAATTTTTTAACATTTTTTTTCACTATTTTTATTATTTTATCTCAATTTTTATTATTTTATTATTATTGTTTATATTTTTATTATTATTAATTTTACTATTTGTTTGTATATTTTTTTAATGTTTACAATTTAATAAAATTTTTTTCTAATTTTTACTTTTGTTATTATATTTTATTCTTTTTACATTTTTTCCTATTTTCATTTTCTTTTTATTTAATTTTTATTTTATTTATATATTACATTTTTATTTATTTCGATTTTTATTACTTTCTTTTACCTTACTCCAACTGCAATTTCATTGTAATTTACCACTTTTTGTATTTGAATTGATTGATTCCCTTTTTATATTATTATTATGCTGCACACTTATGCTGAAGGGTATTATAGTTTTTGATTTCTTCTAATTCTATATACTAAATTTGTAGCACATAAATATTTTATGTATCTTTGCATCATAGTGTACATACCATATATATCCTTATAAAGCTGTAGGGCTACAATCCCAGTATACACATATGTCGTTATTTTCATATACTTTGTTTATTCCTTTCTTGTAGCTCTACTTTACTTTCGTGAGCATACCTTCTCCCCGTCAAATTTTTCCACATAGTGCCATTGTCTTTGATCTTCTTACAAATACACAAAAATGCGGAAATAAATATGCCTATCTCAGTGTTATGGAAAATGCAAATTTAGAGTTTACACTATTTTATTATTATACTTTTAAGAGTTTTCACATTTACAATTTACGTAGTTATATAGCTTCGATTTACATATTTATAGTTAGAAAAAATAAGAAAATGTGGCGTCGAATCGCAATGGTGCTAAGAGGGTTAATTTACAAATATTTACTATCTATGACAAGTTATTAAGTATGGCGTGTATGTAGCTTTCACAAGAATGAGATTACTTTTTGTTACATGAGATCATTCATACTAAATACAGTTGTTTCTTGAGCTTTCACCGAAGTAGGTGAAAGTTGTTTTCGCACTCGAAAAGTTTTTCGTCTTATTTATAAACGCTACGTTTAAGTTACTGCATTCACTTTCTTTATACATATATATACACATATGTAGTGCATAGTTTTTGTCGTCAAAAGCCATAAAATAGTTTTTTCGTTCTTCGGAAATAAACTGTATAAAAACAAGCAGCTCACCGATGTCCGTCCAAATAATTAAGTTGCCTAGTCAAAGTTAATTACTACACAAAAATTATAAGTAAGGGCATACTTACATGTCTGTAGGTTGAAATAAAATACAGTAACAAAGGATTATTGGTTGCAGAAAAATAAGAGAATCAGTAAAATTTTCCTTATTTTAGAGAGAGGTTATTTCATGCATAGGAGTGCACGTACTCTTGTTCACATCTACACATTAAGGTTTATTCACAAATTAGCAGATTTCAGGATTCGATAAGGTTTTTTTTCGTCTTGCGGGTAATCAATCAGAATTTCAATTAGTGCTAAGCTATCTTTATCACACATTCATCTGTAATTTTAAGCTTGGTAAATTAGAAATCACTTATTGGTTGAGCTTTCGCGTTTAAAAAAATGTAACGGAAACATGAATTACTTATATATACACACATAAATATACAAAACAAACAGATAGTGCATATACGATTCATTCCAAAGAAAATTTAAGCAAAAAGTTATGGTAAAGATGGCTACTTAGCCTTTGAACAAATATTTAAATTTTTGTATGGCTGCTTAGTCTGCCTTAAATGAAAATTATTATTTTTTTTTTAATCGTCTGCGAGTTAATAATCATGAATACCTTTTTGGCCTATATATACAATTAGTAAAAGCTAAAGTAGTGAGATGCCTCAGTGAGATAGGAGTGGAGGTACACCCAGTGAGATTTTTTTTGTTATTATCATATTTGAAAGCCATAGAACCAACAACAAAGAATGAGGAAGAAGAGCGCAGCTAAAATGCTAATTTAGAAATGTAGTTTTTCCAAGGTAATTTGCAGCTTTTTGCTTCTTAATTTCAATACGTAGTTTTATATAGAAAAACAATTTGTAGAAGTTTACATTGTTTCCATATCTGCAAAGCAATTTTTTTCAGCAGAATTTGTCTTGTTATATTATAAATATTTGCGTAGCGCACAAATAATTGTATGTATATTTTTTACGATAACAAGAAATTATTTTTTATGAATATAAAGTATCTATATGCATATGTACATATATATATTTATGAATACTATTATTATAAAACATATTATAAATTGATATAAAACAACAAAATCTATGTCCTTACTTAATAATCTTATTATGTGTATATCGAATGTATTTTAGTAGGCGCAATTAAACAGCAGAGACGTTTGGCTAACAGAGATCATCCATATCAGAGGGCTGCCGCCGCGGTCGGTGTCACAGCTAAGCCAGGTTTCATTGAGATACAATAAATGCCAGAATTGCATTGATTATGACGAAAAGAAGCATAAACTTAAATCAAAAAGCTAAAGTTAATGAGTGAAATTACAACAACAGTTACAATGTTATAGTTAAAGTTAAATATTGTTTATCAACTTTGCTATGCATACATACATACATACATGCAACTTATCACTATTTGTATATGTATGCATGTATATGGCTCCATTAATCTCTTTCGTTTAATTTTTTCTTTGCATACTCGTATAAGAAACTAAAGTAATCTCGTTTTATACACTTAAATATTGTGTTTTAAGTTAAAAGTTGTAGAGTAAATTTCATGCAAAAATTTACATAATATGTAAATTTACTTTCTATTAAAATAAGTAAAGCAAAAAAACAAAAAACCGAGGAAATTTTATACATAAGCTAAAAAAATTAAATAGTTGCATTTTCCAATAATATATTTGTTTGCAAAAAAAAAAGAACAAAAATTAAAATTTTTATTAATAATAAGAATAGAAAATATTAAAATTTTGCTAAATTGCCTGCGCGAAGCTGTGACCAGATTCGACTGCGTATAGCCATGAACTACTTAATAAGTAACTGGGCTGAAAAAGAAAACACACACTCACTCCACAAAAAAGAAAAAAAAGCAAACGTACGCCTCTGACTTCCGCAAAAAGCGCAAAAGCTGTGTGAAATGAAAGAATTATAGCGTTTAACTCAAAATGAATGATTCTCCCAGCTTTACAGCTCAACCAGGTTAGTTTGTGTTCTACGATTTTCCTCCCATTTCTTTTGTTTGTTTCTTCTCTCAAACCAAACAGTACACATTCAAAATTCTCGTTTTCCAATGCGTGGGCGTTAGGGGTAATGGGAAAGCTATAGGGGTTGAAAGAGAAAAGAAAGCGGTGAAAAAACCAAAAATTACGGAAGCAAAGATGATTCAAACGCGTCTACAATTTTCATTGCATGCACAATCATGCGGGTAACTAGTGTTTGCGTGAATATAAAATTAAAAGTTATTTGGCATAAACTGAGTTTAAAACATGTGATAAGTAGTAAAACAGATAAAGTAAATGGTTTAATAAATTATTGCAATATACTCTTTTAATTGATTAAAAATGAATTGTAATAATCAGGCCTGCTCTGTGTGCAAGTAATGTGAAAAGCAAAACGATTCAGTTTCTTATTAATTTTCGCCTGGTTTATTAATTATTTAATTACTTATTTTAAGTAAAGTTTCTTAATCACGAGATGAGGAGAAGGCAACACAAAACAAAAAAAAAAAAAAAAAAAAAACAATCAAATTTATGCGAATTGGTAAGTTTGGTTCCATTGGTAATTTAGCTTCCAAGTAAAGGTTTTGAAATAGAAATGCAGTACAGCATTGAATAAAGTCATTGATTCTGAGCTTAGTTTTTTTTTTTTTAATATTAAATTTTTAATAATGTGAATAATTTCGTCTGTTGAGTTTTTGGAAAATTCTTATTCGAAATTAAATCTTATTCAATGCTTAGTTTTTTTACAAGAGTTTGATTTGTTAATTTATTTTTTAATTTTCTTCATTGAGTTCTTAGGCTTCCCCAAGAGTTTTATTTGTATTATTTACTTATTGTTTTTTTCAGTTGCTTTTTGTTTCTTGTTTTTAATAATCTTACTGCAAATTCAGTTTTAATAAATGCTTAGGTTCTCCAAGAGTTTTATTATTTATTTTTTTATTTATTTATTTATTAATGTTTTTTTTAACTTTAATTTTTTTTTGTTTTTTTTTATAATCTTACTGGAAATAAAGTTTCATTAAATGCCTAGGTTTCTCGCTATTGTTTTGTTTTCTTCTATTTTTTTTATTTTTGTTGATTTAATTATCTTGCTGGAAATTAAACTTCCACAATGTTTTGGTTTTTCCAATAGTTCCTTTGTATATTTTTTCATTTTCCAAATAATCTCACTCGAAATAAAATTTCCATTACTGGAAGTTCAGTTCCAAGCTTCATTAAATGCCTTGGTTTCTCAAAGAGTTTCTTTTGTTACTTTTTGATTTCTATTGGTTTTATTTGTGTTTTTTTTTTCGTTTGTTTTTTATTGTTTTTGTTAATTGTTTTTTGTTTCCCTTTTTTAAATAATCTTACTCGAAATTTTTTGTTTGTTCTTGTTTTGTTTACTCGAAATTAAAATTCATTAAATGTTTATTCCTCTTCTTTAATTTTGTAATTTTTCTCTTTCTTTTTTTGTGGGTGAATTCATAAATAATCTTATCGATCGAAATTAAATGTCATTAAAGGCTTAGTCTTCTCAAAAGTTAAAATTTTTTTATTGTGAAAATATCTCACTCGTAATTAAATTTGTATTAAATGTTTAGTTGCATAAAAGAGTTAGATTTAATAAATTTTTTAATAACCTTTTAAGGAATTAAATTTCCTTAAATTCCTGGTTTTCTCAGAGTTTGTTCTGTAAAAAAAAGTGTTTACCCAATATTATTTGCAATTAAATTTATTTTAATTCCAGCAAAGAAATGTTTCGTTAACATGTTTTTCGAAAGATTCTCCTTTAGATACATAGATTCAGAGTATTTTTTTCCGTCGCCAAGTAATTCTAAAAAATATTTGACTCGCATTTTCGTTTGTACTTTTGTACTGTTTATAGATTATGTTTGTAACGGAATGTGTAAATTTGGACGTATTTTTACTACTACCTGAAATTTTGGCTTTCAGCACATAAAAGTCCTTCGTTTCCACATTCGTAAAAAAGCTTTTCAGCTTTCAATTTTAGTCTCCCATTGCCTCCGCCCGCAACCCTATTGCATATTTTTTTTATGAAATACAATTTTTTAATAATTAAAAAGTTGTTGCTGCGCACATATTTCTTCAAAGTTGTGTTTTTGTTGTACGTACATACATATATATCTACATACTATTTTTTCATAAATTCAGTGGAAAGTTATTATGATAAATAAAAAAGAAAAAACATACGATTTAAATAAAAATTGTAAAAATGGTTAAATTGTTTGTATGTTGACTTGTGCCTTTGTGACGCGTCGAGAGATTTTCGCCATACATATATTTAAACTTACGGTAAGAGATGCAGTTAGGGGGAAAATAAATATATTATATGATATACATACACATACAAGCGCATGTACATATTATATACTGAAATTATTTAGGGCCGTCTAGTTTTGATAATAAATAAAAACACATTATTAAGGCCCAACATTAGCCGAAGACATGGCCCATTCTCTAGTTTGTACCTAAAATTTGTTTTCAATTTATATTTTTTTACACGTTTTTTTATAGCATCCTAGTATGTGGTACGAGCAAATCTTTTTTTGTTTTTTAGCTGTAAGCAATTTTGTATTTGTAGTTGATGAAAAGTATTGCAATTGAAATTACCGACAATAGAAAATCATTGACGCATATGAAATCTATGCAATATATTTGTGAAAAGAAAAATTAAAAAAAAAAAAAATCTGCAAAAGCAAATCTTTTAAAGCGTTTCTAAAAAAAATACGTTTTTGCCACAAGAACAAAAACCAATCGTTAATAAAGAGAATACACAGTTTATTTATTAGCTCTTACTCTCTTTTAAGATTTACATGTTTTATTTTCTTTAAGCGTTTTTATGAAATGTAAAAATAGTTTTCAATGTGAAATAAGTCTATAAATTTATAAATTATATATTTTTATCGCAAATTTTGTACACAGTTTTCAAATGCATAAAACAAACAAATAAAAATCAATAATTTAGTTGAATTGCAAAACAAAACAAAAAAGTTTTTCACTCGAAACAAAATCAAGAGATTCGTAAAATGAACCATTAATAAAACATTTGCATTAAAATTTTTACTAAAAACGTTAATAACTTTTAAATAATAACCAACAAAAAAAAAAAAAAAAAAAAACAGAAAACAGAAAAACGTAAAAAAACATTAAAAAATAGCAACAACAGTCATTGATTACTAATAACTAATTGTCACATTAATAATTATTAGTTTCTAGTAACTAAACTAGCTTATACTTTTTACTCATAAACATTAACATTGTAACCATTTTCTAAATCTATGTATTTGATTAGCAAGTAGGCATCCATACCGATAATACATATTTAGAAAACTTACTAAACCGTTGGTCACTTCCACTGCACACTTAACAGCGTCTCACTACTCCTACTACCACCACTACTACTACTTGAATTTTCTCAAATTCCGCAATTTGCTCTGCCATGAGAATTCCTCTTTCTCTTGATGTCGTCGGCGTCGTCGTCGTCGTCGTCGTCTGCTCTGGCGAAACGAAGCGCATCAATCGATTTGTTGTATCACTGATTTCTCTAACTGGATTCGTACGCCGTTGGACTGACTCCTCGTTGCTTGATCGGGATGTGCGGCTTACGCAGACACACACACACACCCTAGTGGAAATTTGTAGCGAAAGGGCGTCAATTTTTTCTCCACATGCTGTGCTCACTAATTAACCTGTCGTATGAAATCATCAAAAGTAAACCGATTTACATACAAATTATTATTACATAATTATGCCAAATATAGATTTCATGTCTAACCCTTAGTGCTAAGCACGAATATTTATATGTGAAAATAATGCCTTAATTTAAACTCGTAATATACATACATACATACCTATATATATCTAAATAGTTTAATGAACTTTTTACTACTTTGCTAAATCTATGTGGTTACGGTATTTACTTATATACATACATACATTGTATATATACATATATACAGAAAATTAATAATATTTGTTTTAAACACCTATTTTGGTTACGACTAATACATGCGTTAATGCGCTTCCATATATGTAATTCATGTCAACTACATACATACATACATATGTATGTACTACCTACGTTGTTAATGTGTAAGCTTGAAAATGTGTCCTTCTTTAATCGGAACTCCTCCTATTACATACAAACGCATATATGTATGTATATCAAAAATTCTATTAATATTCGATAATTTATTGCCCATTACGCTTATAGAAATTAGTTACATAACTTGAAATGCTTAAGATCCGATAAGATATTAAAAGCACGCACTAGCATTTGTGTACTCACATACAAACATACACATACACACATTTGCACTAAATGGCAAGAAATCACTGAATATTAGACACAAGTCACCAAAATCAGCATTTACCATCAACATCACATCACGCATCGATTGGATTTGACATGCACACTTACATAACTACATATCGTTACCTTAATATAGAAAGGACTTAACTCAAATTTTGGTTACTTTTTTGCAGCAGGAAAGAACGGAATGCAAATGTAACTAGATTGTTTTTTGTTTAACATTTTTTTTTTGTTTTCAATACTAATGCAATAACTTTTTTTCAGTAAAGGTGTATTTATTAAGAGGTTACAAGTACCTCGAAACTGAATTTCTTAAAAATATGAGTCGGGGGCCTTTCTATATTAACGTGATGATATACATAAATATGATATTTATATAATAGCGTTAAGCAATGCAAGAAGATTTTGTATTCAATATTTACTATTTACTTTATATAGTTTAACAAAAAAAATAAGACCCTACTCCACCACCACACAAATTAATGCAGTTAATGTTTCATTTGACTAAAAATATAAACTCAAATAGGAAGTCACGCTCACAAAAGTTGAAAGATTTCTGCAATTTATTCTGTTATTTTTGACTAAATTTATTTTTGTCGATAAACTCCAAAAATTGGCTATTAAATATTTGACTTCACACATAATTACTTCACAATGTAATCCGAAAATAGAAGTTGAATATTTGAAAGCATTAATTTTAATTTTTAGCATAACTTTTAATGAAATAAATTTTATTAAATATGCAAACTAAGGCATAGGAAGATAAATTGATTAAAAAACTTCAAATAAAAAAAAATCATTCACTTGCCGTATATCAACGTATTCCTAAAGGCGCTCGTTGAATTATTTCATTATTTAATTTTTTTTGTTTAGAATTTAGAAAGAACTGAATGTTTTAAAAACTGAAAACAAAAATTTAACCTGGACATTTTTGGAGTTTAGAAACAATTACAATTATAACATAATAATAATTGTGAAATACGTTAACTGACAAATAGACGTAAAGTAGACAGATACAAAGAAGAAAATTGCCCACATATATTCACCACTCTTTTTGTGGAAAAAAATACTATTCTCTTGTCGTTATATTCTCGTATTCTAAATTTCGTTTGTTCAATTATTTCATTATCCGATTTTTTTAATATTGGAATTCAGAAAGATTAAATTTTTTTAAAGCTAAAAAAAAGAAAAAAATAAATTAATTGTGAAACATGTAAACTGAGACTTACGCACATAAAAAGAAGAAGATTACCCAAAAATATTCTCCACTTGCCCATTGTATCCACATGCTCCTCTTGTAACTAGTATACGAAAATTCATTTTTGTTCATTCTGGAAAACCTTGAAAGAATTAAACTCTTTTTAATTACAAAAAAAAAAAACTTTAAAATACATAAACTCCGTTTTAGGCAGATAAAAAAAAAAGTAAATTTCCCAAAAATATTCACCTCTTGCCTCTTGTACCCATATACTCCTAATTTCATGCGTAAATTATATATTTTTTTCATTTTTAGAAGTTAGAAAGAATTTAAATTAAAAAAAAAAAAAAAAATTGTGTAAACTGAGACTTAGGCAGATAAAAAGGAAGAAAATTGCCTCAAAAAATTCAGGAAAGAATGAACTAAGTTATATTTGCCCCACTTAATTCGCTGTGGTTCAAGTATTTATTTTCAGTTTTGCACAACTTGTCTGTCGATACTCTCCTGCTACAGCAGGGCTTAGAGCGGTGAGGTCAACAGTTGTCCACGTCGTCAATCTCATCTAACCGTCTAACGGTACAACCAAGAGTGGGACTAAAGAGCGAGTAGGTATTGAGTATGTCGGGGTCAAGTTTTTTCAGAACCAGAAATGGTTACACTACGTTACCGGAGTGATCTGGATTTATATCCAGTCAAAGGGAGTCGGTTCACCAGCATTCTTAAAAAAGTTTCCGGAATGTTTAATTCATCTTGTCATTCAACAACAGCCTCAAAAGTATGCCAATTGTTCCATTACCTTTTGTTCATTTCGTTTGTGAAAGTTCCTTTTGTAAAATTTTCACGCGAGAAATTAAAAGAAAAAAAAAACAATTACGCATTAAAGTGTAGGGAGAATATTTGATAATTTCCTGCACAGTCGGGAAATATTTGACTTTTTCCTTACCGAAACGGCCCCGTTTTATGAACAGCCAAGGACTGCTACTTCAACAACATTCTCTCATTTTTTCCGGTTACAATAACGACAACAAGCGCATAAATTATTCAATGTTTTCGGAAATATCTGTATACACATATGATTTGTTTTTAATAAAGAAAAAAATTAACGGCATTATAGAAATTTTTAATAACCTATAAATTGTTGCATTTCACAATACATACATACATGCCTACGTACGTACGAGCACATATTAGTGATTAAAGAGGTTGTTAGAAGATAAATTCATTTCAAAATTTAGTCTAATTTAGGATTTCAAATAAAATCTGTGCATTTTGTGAAGTATATCTTGCAATTTAGAATGAGCGCAAATGGAGAAGTAGCTGCAATACCCAAGAAAAAAAAATCATAATAATAATAAAATTACTTAATAGTTTAAAAGTAAGCGTATTTAGTATAATTTCTTAATTACACTTCAATAAATAATAAAAAAAAAATCAGTTTTGGTGCTGAAATTTTATATGTAAATATAAGTTCATATATTGGAATAGAAAAAATTCAAAAAATCAGTTTTTATTAATTATTTTGCAGTAACTAAAATAATATAAGCGTACAAAATAAGTGGATATATAGAGATTTTTTGGTTCCGCAGGCATTCCATTTGTGTACTTCCTTCATTTTCGATCTTTTCAAATTTTGCACTTTGTATGTATGTATGTTTCGCACATTTCTCGATTACATGTGAAGAAAAGCACCCTGTGTTCTAAACGAAAAAAAAATTAACTTAAAACTTCGCTAATAAAGATCAGTACATACATATGTAGATGTTTCATTTGATTAGAGAAATGTTACTCATACGCAGCGGCAGGTCGACCTGTTGCTGCTTTACGCTCATTTGTACGTAAAAAAATGGAATTCAAACAAAAATCTCATAACTACTTATCTACTATAAATATTATATATATAAATATTATTGCTAAACAAAACAAAAAAAAAAACAAAAAAAAAAACAACAACTAACCAAAGGCCAAGTTAACTAAAACAATTTAAACTTCCATGTTTTGTAAATTACTATTAATTTTCTTTTGAACTTACTCTGCAATGAGTAAAATATCTTTAGTAACTTAATCAAACCAAAAATCAACAAAATATTTATTAATTTTTTAATTCGTATCAATAACAAATTCCCTACATGCTGTGCACCAAAAAGCAAGAGGAAATACATCTTTTAACTTAATCCAAAAAATATATATACATACATACCTATATTTAAAAGCCAAAAACACTAATCGAAGAAATATGAATGTTAGTATTTATTAATAAAATTTCCATCTTCTATTTATAACTCATCAGAAAAGCACAAAAACAAAAATAATTATTTAATGTTTAATTGTCATGCTCACGCAAAGAAGAGAAGCGCGCGCCGTTACCTACATACGAATATATATCAACACACATATGTACATGCATATCTGACATTAAATTTATATTTATGTATACACACAAATATGCATATGCATACGATCGATGAAAGAGTTTGAGTAATTCAGTGACTAAAGGTAAATAAAAACCAGGATATTATTAAGCTGATGAGTTGCAAAAAGTACGGGAAAAAAATGAATATGCGTCGATTAAGCATTAAATAATTATGGTTCATCAACACAAATACACACATATACAAACATACACAGAAAAACATATATGCAGAAAAAAGCATTTGCAAGTGCATTCAAGTGCGTTCGTTTGAGTTACTAAAAATAATTAAAAATGCATAATATAATATAATATGAGTAAAAACAAAAAGTAAAAACTCTTGGTTTAATAAGTGCAATAGTAGTTGCATCTGCTCGTCAATTAATTGAAAATAAGTGCAATACCAGTATTTATTTCGGCAAATTCCAATTCAGTGTAATCTTCTTGATTTGCATCGAAGTCTGAAATTAGTGTCGAAAATTTTTTACGGCTAGTGAAATGTGAATTTTTCACACAATGAAAAATGTACATACGCCCACTCAATCCCCTTTCAGCTACTATTACTGTGATAGGTTGCTCTAATTGCTACACCAAAGTGCCAAAAAAAGGTGTACGCTTCGTGGGTATTCAATTGGTTAGCGTGAAAAGTAAACAAATGTATTTTATTACGACTAACTAACACTTTGTCTAGATATTTGCATACTTAATAAATAAATGCAAATTTCAGCGTTGAAGGGCAATAAACTTTGCTTGACTTAAACAACAAAATAGTCGGCAATGAAAGAAAGTAGCACTGCAAGCAGCAGGGTTTTAGGCTATCAAAAATTACTATTGATCCACAAAATAAAAAGTACAAGTTAGCAGCACTTCAAAGTATATAAAATATCTTGTTAATTATAAGTAGAAAGGGAACTGCGCTTACTTTAATTAGCAGGCAAACGTAAATGCAGTTATATACGGTACTGTCACTCCTATTTCAAATATTGTGTGTAGTTTTCACAAAGAAGTTGAAAGAAAAGCATTTTAAACTACTTAGAAACTCAAAGAAACCTCCACTTCATAAGCTCGTAATCAAGAGAGTAACCCAGGGAGTTCGAATTAATGTTTGGTGATTTTTACAGCCAAATGAAAAAAAAAAATAATAATAATAAATTGTTTCAGTGAGTCTTGCTTTTACGTCGAACAACTCCTGACGGTAAGCAATACAACTTTTTCCAAGCGCCTGAAAACCCCTCTTTCTCTAATAAATCAACTTCGTGATCCATCTTCCAGCACCTTCTATTACTGTTACAATCAAAATAATATCACTTTCCTTTTCTACCGTCTGACGATTAAACTGGAACAACCATCCCGCCACCGCCATATATTATAATAATTATCTTACAGTTCAAACGAAAGTGTTTTCCTTTCATTTCTTTAGCTGTATTCTCAATGTATTTCAGTTGTAATCCCAATGAATTGAATGAGTGTTTGCGTCTATTAAATTTGTGCTGCACATGTTTAGGCGTATTTACTATTATTTAGCGGATTTTTTGCAAATAAAGTTTAATTATGGTTGTTTTTGAGCGCAATAATTATTAA
Organism: Anastrepha fraterculus; assembly: GCA_037575425.1. Classification (NCBI taxonomy): domain Eukaryota; kingdom Metazoa; phylum Arthropoda; class Insecta; order Diptera; family Tephritidae; genus Anastrepha; species Anastrepha fraterculus. The sequence goes on from JAYXIM010017268.1 coordinate 46,955, forward strand.
CTTTCGTCCACAAATACTTAGAATGACTAATTTCACATTTTTGACTATGAAGATTTCATATGATTAAGTTCAAAAAACATATTTTCAGGCGCATTCACTTTTTACGAACTTTTAAATGTTAAGTGAGCATATTTTTAGGTGCATTAGCTTTCAATTTTCGATGATAAATGACTAATTGAAACTCGTTATTAATTAAAGCATAATTTTAGGTGCCTAAACTATTTTCGCCCAGCAAATTTTTATTATTAACGAGAGCGTATTTTTAAGCGCTTTTACTCTATTTTCTATCAAAAAATTGAATTTTTTACTAAAGCATATAAGATAGATATTTAAGATGGCTTATTGGCGGCCGTAGTAGCCGAATGAGTTGGTGCGTGACAACCATTCGGGAGTGCGTAGGTTCAAATCTCCGTGCATGAAATACTAAAATGATAGAAAACGTTTTCTTTTTTTCTAATAGCTGTAGCCCCTCGGCAGGCAATTGCAAATCTCTGAGTATATTTTTACCATGAAAAAGCGCCTCATAAAAACAACTTGCCATTAGGACTAGAATTAAAACTGTAGGTCCCTCCATTTGTGGATGGACATCAAGACACACACCACAAATAGCAGGAGGAACTCGATCAAACACCTAACAGAAGTGCAAGCACCAATTTTTTTATATTTTTTTATTTAACTTCAAATTTTCCTTGTGCCTTACGTAGGATAAATAGTACATAGCATGAGCGTACAATTTTATTAGTTTCAATTCTCAACGGGTTAATAAAAGTGGCAGTACTCGGGGCTTGTGAAAGCAAGTTTAAAGGTATACCAAAAATGGGTGGCCAGCCGCAGCTCTAAGACAGCGAAAATCATTGTTGTATTTGCTAAATTTCTACTCACATAGAATTCAAGTGTTCTAATAGAGCGTCCAAATAGCTTTAAGGGCTAGAAATCAAGAAACAAAGAGCTAAATTTGAAAAGAAAAAATTGTGAGACGTTTTTAGTATTAGAACTTATTATAAAGTAACTGAAAAAAGAATAAAAAAATAAATGAAAATTGTGAGACTTTTAAGACTCATTTTATTTACACATACATATTTACATTGTTTGAACGCACTTGAATGCATGTCTGTTTTTTTTTTTCATTGTTATCGAATGCATTTTCTCAAAAGTTGATAACCACTTGCCACACACTACACACACAACCTTTCATACATAAATCAAAAACATTTGCATTATAAAGAAAACAGCAACATTTTTGTGTATAATGAAATTTATTTAAATTTAACTATGTACTATGTAATTTCTAAATAATATTTACTAACCATAACCACTAAATTTTCTTCTTGTTTTTCTCTTCTACTTTTTTTATTTACATGCTAACCCATCCGGTGCCATGGTAGACGAAAATAACCCACTTAAACGCGATTGATTGCAATTTAATGATTAATTCGATGCTACCACACACCTTCACACCTACTACCACACATAACTATAATAACAAATATAAAATTGAAATGAGTTGTTATATTTCTTTTTTGACAGCCATTGAAAAGCATATAAATGTTTGCTATTGAATGCAAGCCATATACCTATAATCACGAACAAAAGAAATGCTATAACATTTAAATAACATTAATAATATTGTTGAAGAGTAACAAGTGAAGCAATCATGCCATAAAACCAAATAATAAAAAAATTATAGTAAAAATAATGGAACTAATAAAGCGGCAGCAACATGTATGTGCGTGTGTGTGTGTGTGTGAAAATGACGATGCGCAGTAGTAACGAAGGAGCAACATACTATACAACAGACAGCGAAAGGGATCGTGAATTGAGAGGCAGATAGAGACAGAGACTAAGAATGCCATCAACACATTGCTTAACATTCTCACAACTGAGGTTGCCTTAAATATCAATCAATCAATCAATCAGTAAATAAATAACACACACAACAACTAATCCTTCAAAAGAAATGCTTTGGCATTATTAAACTAATATGAGTATTTGTAACAACAACAACAACAATAAGAACAACAACAACAAGAATGTCATCAAACCACTACCACCATAATCATCAACACCACCACCACCACCACAATCACATCCCGCACTTTCACTTTTTCCTATGTATTTCTACCTGAATACGTGCATATTTACTTGTGTTGTAAAAATCGATGACTACTGTATAGTGAATAGTACTTCATCTCCGTTTAGCTATCACCTATAATTGTATATATACACCTATGTACCACCACAACCCTACCTACGACTACATTTGTGTGCCACATAACAACATTACCAGTACTGGCAGAAAGCATTCTACCGCCTCTTCTTCCCTATCCACATCGACCTCGTCGACGTTCATGCCTGCCAGATGAATTGTGTTCAATAGGATGAATAATGTCATTGTGTGAGCGAGTCAGCCAAACAATCAGCCAACCGAACAAGCACTCAATTAAGCTACTCTACTTTAGAAGTACATACATACATACATGCCCATCTGCGCTTTTACTACCACGAACGAACAAAGAGAAAAACACACCTTTGCGAGAGGCGGCATATGGGAGCGTGAAACAGTGAAACAAGTGGCGGCGAATAACTAAATTTCTGATGTAACCAACAAATAAGAAACAAATGTGTAAGAAATACGTGCATACATACCTATGTGCAGTTTGTATTTTATAACAATGTCCTATGGGCGAAACAACATATTTCAGTTTAACGATTTGACCTATTTTGAAATATTTCTATTATTTTTACTAAATTCTCTGGCGATGAAGGATGAATAATAGAAAATTTAAATACATTAAAGAAATTTTTTTACATGAAAGAACAAAACAATGTTTGTTTTGTCAAAAGCCGGTATTTAGTTTTTGTTAAAATGAAGTGAAGAAAAAAATTTAGCACAAGTTGTGAGTTCCACAAAAAATGTTCCATTAAATGGTTCCATCAAAAGTTGCTGCTGACGAATAGCCTGGAAATTCGAAATATACTTAATTAACAAAAGTATATGTCAAAAAAAAAAAAAAAACAATACCATCAGAAGTAAAGTTCTTGTTCGTGTAGTTCGGAGTATAAATATTTTATTGCTAATTGGCAAAACAAAAATATAGCAAATGCTATTACTTAAAGTTCAAAATAACTCGGTTTGCACAAATATCGCACGTGCATACATATGTAAGTTCTAATAAATAAAACAAAAACTAAAAAATATTATTTGTATTCTGCGAAAACGCCATGCAAAATGTTGTTTTTTGCAACCTTTTTGAACCACTTCATAGCTGCGAACAAATTGTAGTTTTTATAACGTTTTTAAATAAAGTTTCACGCAAATCTCTAAAAATTTAAGTAAAAAAATTAAGAAATAAAAAAAAATTATAAATTATAAATAAAAAATTATATATTTTTTTTTTATTTAGAAAAGCTTTTATGGCGAATGCGTTGATTAAGATGAAAACCGATTTATTTTAGTGAAATTCAAGCATAGAAAATCCCTATTTTAATTAAATAAATTTTATACATGCAAGCAACAAAACAACAAAACGACAAAAATTATGTTATTCATTTTGTAGTCACGTAAACCAATCAGGCTGCAATTTAGTACGAAAGCGTACGTTTTAAGTCTTCAACTCGATGTTTGCTTGGAAAAATAAATATCTAATACCACAGAGTTTTATAGAAAACAATAATACATAAATTAAATTAAATGGTGGACAACAACAGCAACAAGAATATATAACATGAAACAAAAGCCATATTTAGTTTCCATAAGAACTTAAATTAATTGTAAAGATAATTTATTGCAAATAACAATTAAATATTATGAAGTTCTAAATATATTTAAGGGGTTAAAAAATCACCTCCATGCACTAGAAGCACGTCAATCAAATACATGCACAACGCAATGAGCGCATCCCATAAATAGGAAATTATGTATAAAAATAGAATGCAGAAACACAAACGTAGATTGATTGGAATGCATTATGGTTTTTGTGAAAAAAAAGAAAATAAATTAAATTAATACAAAATAAAGTGTTGGTAAACTTTCGCTTATAATTAGCCCAAAAGGAGTTATTGTTTAAAGTTTCATACAATTTTTGTTTAAAGGCAAATACAAGTTCATAAAAAGTAAACAAAATTGCAAAATTACAAGCAACAAAAAAAAAAGAAAAATAAGAAAGTAGTACAACTCTGAATTTCGAGAAGCAAGGCACTGAATTATTGCCAAGCATCAAAAAATTTACTTAAACAATTTGCGTCGTGCATACTTATAGGGTGTCGCTGGTTATTTTAATTTTGTTTTTTAGATACACTTTTTTTATTTTTATTTTTACAAATAATATAACAAACTATTAAAAAATTCAGATATAAGAAATCAGCTTATCTTTATATTTCTACGTTATTACAAAAGTAAAAGCAAATACAAATACTAAAAAACAAAACAATTTTAACACGTTCACGCCGGCGCCTACAACCGGTGTTTCGCATTCGGTTTATGCTATTAGAAAAAAGATAACAATGAATATTTAACGTCTGCTCATTAAAAACTTATTTTTATGCATGAATTCGCACGCCGCCTTACAGTGAAAAACATGAAAATCGGCAACGGGGTGAACGTGGTAAAGAGGTTGTTGTGGTATTTTTGTAATAACGTAGAAATTTAAAGATAAGCATTCACTATTGTTGTTTTCTATTTGAAATATATTTAATTTAATTTTATATTTCTTAAGGTTTTTAATTTAAAAAATTTTTTTTGTTTTAAAAATTTAATTAAAAAAATATATTTTTGTTTAAAAAATTTAATTAAACATTTTTTTTTAAATTTAATTAAAATTTTTTTTTTATTTAATTAAATTTTTTTTTTCGTATTTGGTTACATTTTTTATTTAAATTTTTTTTCGTATTTGGTTGCTTTTTTTATATTTAAAATTTGTTTTGTATATTTTTTGGTGAATTCCTTTTTTTAATTCCTTTTGTTATTTATCTAAAAATTTTTATTTTTTAATTTTTTTTTAATTTTTGTTTTTTATTTTTTGATTTTTAATTTTTGATTTTTTCTTAAATTTTTTGTTTTTAATTTTTTTTTTTTAATTTGTTTTATTAATTTTTTTTATACATTTTTTTTTATTATTTTTTGTTTTATTTTTTTTTTTGTTTTATTTTTTTTTCTTAAATTTTTTTTTAAATATAGGAGACATTTAAATATAAACCGATTCCCTGAGATAAGATACCGTTGTATTAGTTTTTTGTTCTCGCGAATATCAGCAATTGACATGCTATACACATAGCTGCAGTAGTTGGAGAATAGTGCACCTTGAAGTATGCAACGTTTTGCAGTACATTTACCGTAGTAATACCACTAACCAAACATAAATTATAATTGCGCTTTTATCGTAGGTGTACTTGCACTAAAGAACTGCTTTTTCGAAATTTTGGAAGCTCAAGGTTTGCTTTAAAATAGATTTCCATTCATTTCAACCGATTTCTTTGCGTATTGTCGAGTATAGTGTTGTTAGATCAATGCTAGGCACTCCAGCTTCTTGCCTGTGGACTGTGGACTCTTGCACTCTGCCTATGCGTGCAGTTATGGATTTCATTGATGTTTCTGTTTTAACAATTCCCAATTTACTCAGCACAAAAGCATGCGATTAATTTTGAAGAAATATGGCATTTGCGATTATTAAATGAAACTTAAATTCACATGCTCGATAAAAGGTAGCACTACAAATGCTCGTTGTATGAAACAGGTTACAGAGTCCCAGTCAGCTACTAGAAATATGTTAGTTCAGAAGGATTTAAAAATTTTAAAAGAAAATGGCTACTTCAATATGTTCGTGTATGTGTACTTGTAAACACTACTTTGATTTGTCTGTCAGACTTGACCATTATTTACATTATCGCCACGTTTAGTAAGCATAAAAAGTAGCCATATACTCCTTTTACAGAGGCGCGCAAAGTCACTTGCTCACAATAGCAAACATCCGATTTTTTATATAGAGTTCGAAATTTGAGGGCAATCAATTGCTGTGCTGCTTGTTGTTATAAGAAATTTTCTATTCTATTTGTGCCAGAAAATGGTGAAATAAGTTATTTCACAATAATGCATTTAGTATCGCAAAACATCTATTTCGTTTCATAATCTCGCACGAAAGTGAAACGGAAATAAATATCAGTCTGAAAGGCATCTGATGACTTTGAAAGACGACCCCTATTGATTGAAATTAGTTTAAGAAATAATTCTGCGCGATTTTACCACAAGCGCGTACCCTAAAATTATGCAATGCATCTCTTACTACGAAATTCCCCAACAACAGCCTGTATCCACTTCGTTGTAGAACTTTGAACAACAACAACCTTTTCACTATCGAACAGCCATAGCGTGTGTTGTTGCAACTCATTAATTAGCGAGTAAATGAAAATCGATTGTGCCTTTTGTATGCGTATGCAAAAGTATGTGTGCGAACTTATACACACATATACATATATAAATATATAAATTTATGTAGAAGGAAAGTAACATATGTAGTTGATGATATAACTATTGCTTGTAGTAAAAAAAAAATATATATATATAAATATATACAGTTGTAAATGCATACATACATACATTTGAAATGCATAACAGTAACTGAATTATAATTAAAAGTGAAATTCCACTTTACAAGTCCATTTGAATGGATGCATGGATGAATTTTTTTCTTTGTCTGTAAAGTGTACCATTTTATTACACACACACACACATGCATACACATACATACATATATAAATATGCAAATATAATATTAAATCAATCAGTAACAAATAAAAGAAAAAATCTATATATAATAATTTACATACATACACATATTGAAATTGGCCTCCCTACCCATTTTTATTAATTTTAAGCATTTGCAATTAGTAATAATTTAATGAAAATTATAATTGTAGAGAAATGGCAAATATGAAATGAGAAATTATGTTATCATTGAAAAAAAAAAAAAATATTAATTAAACATACTCAAAAAAGTGCAATTAAACAATAATATTAATAATGTTATCACGTAATAATGTAATAAGCGAAGAAGAAAGAAAATTATTGTAATGTAAGATATAAAAATGCACGCGCGACTTTCGGCCATTTTGCATGGCGCCACATTTTTACATTTACAATTCATTTTTAGTAATGTGTAAATAGTCTATAAGTAATGGTAAATATTCATTAATATTACGCAAAATGTTAATGATAAAAAGTTAAAATTAAAAAAAAACTAAAAATTAACAGATGTTGGACCTTAAACGGGTAGCAAAAAATAATAATATTTTTTTTTAGTTTTTTCTCTCATTATCTTTATGATAAATTTATGATATAATACATACGTACATATGTACATAAATATGTATTTGTTTGCGTCCAGATTTAAGCGAAATAATTAAACAATCCGCGCAGCAGTCAGCCAATTAATAAATTTTTGAAGCAATTTATTTTTACTATTGTAACTACACCTTAGTTAAGTGGAAATACTTGAATGTTGTGCATTGTTTCAATCATTATTCTTATTTAATTAATAACTCTTTTCATTGTGTAATGCCAATTCAAAAAATTTCATATACATATACATACATATAATAATAAACGTTTAGTAAAAAATTTAAAAATACAAGCAAAAAATTAAAACTGTTTTATTTATATGGAGTAGTCACTTAACGGTTTATGTTACAATAAAAAACATTACTTATGCACTTTTGGCGAATGCTGCCGATTTCACAACCCCCTTGGAAGGACATGCACCATTTGGGTGCATGCTTAAAACCGACTCAAGGATGATAGATTACTAAGTTTTGCCTATGGTTAAACGATTTTTGCTATTCTGCTATTTAGCAGACCGTTCTTCGGCTCTCAGCGAATTTGACAGAATCAGCTGATGGGCTGACGTCACTTGTGTCAGTGATATACGAAAAAAATCAACCAATGACACTTTGCTGCTATCTGAACAATCACTGACTGGTTGAGTGTGTGACGCGTGACAAGTGACGTGGCAGCCGAAGTTCCCCCTCACAATTTTATTTTTCACCTTTTTTGAAGAGCAAACCTGGTAAGCTTATCATCCTTGGGTTTGGCTATCCGCTATGGTGAAAAAAAAATTGTGCGAGTAATTTCGGCTCCATTACCAGGTAATCGGATTGTTCAGACAGACTACAATTCACGGTGTTGCTTTTTTCGTATGTGACTATCCCAATTTCAGTTTTCTGATAAACAAGCCGGTGTCTTGACCCATGTAACGTAAGCCATTAGCTGATTCTCTAAAATTCGCTGAGAGCAGGTTATTGCTTTGTTATTGGCCTTACCTCTGAAATAAAGGGTGGTTAAGTTTCAAGGGCCGCTGTTGATTTGGAATAAAATACAATTTTTTTAGGAAATTATTGTCATTTCTCATCCTTTGGCTCTTGAATTGTTGCGGGCTTATCAACGTACACCTTTTCTTTCAAATAACCCAAAATAAAGAAGACCAACGGTGTCGTTGACGTTTAGGTGTGGTTCACATTCAACATCAGCCCTTGAAATTTACCCTCCCTCTTTTTTCACCAAGGAACCAATTGTCGTGGGAAAGCTTGCGATAACGTAGACCCGAATGCTGTAGAAACGCAAATTAAATACGCGTAAGTATTTGGAACATTTGTCGAAAGTAACAGGTGCAGAAGATTAGACGAAAACAACATCCAATGGGGCGTGTTTGAGAGAAGGATTCTGCAGAAGATTCTTGGACCTTTGCACGTTAGCGAGGGCGAGTATTGTAGGAGAAGACATAGACATAGCGCAGTGAATAAAGATCCTGCTTCTTCGCTGGCTGGGTCATGAGCTCCGAATGAGTACGAACGCTCCGCCTCTGAAAATATTCGATGCGGTACCAGCTGGTGGTAGCAGAAGAAGAGGAAGACCTCCTCTGTGTTGGAAAGATCAGGTGGATAAGGTCTTTGCTTCACTTGGTGAGCCCAGCTGGCGCAGGTTAGCGCGAGAAGGAAACGACTGGCGCGTTTTGTTAAACCCGGCTAAAATCACTTAAGCGGTTATCGCTCTAATCAAGAAGAAGAGAAGAAGAATATGCTCCAATCAATTTCAATGAAGATCTCGCCACGCGTACGGAACTATCTGAAATCTGAAAATCTTAAAAAAACATGCACTTCAATATTTTTTTAGTAATTTTTGCTTTGTGAGAAAAAGTAAGCCTTGTAATAAATAGAAAAATACGGGGGCCGTTTGAAAAGTTCGTGCAAGGTTAAGGAGATGGCACTATTGGCGCGTATCGTTAGTTATGTTTACTTAGTGGCATCTCTTGGAAGAACACACACCCATTTTCTGTCATATCGGTCTATTTCTTTGTGCTTGGCTTTCGTTTGAATCGCGGATGTCGAGTAATTTTCCCGAAAGTCTATTTTTATCACGACAACGCACCAACGTACAACCTCATCAGTTCTGGTCGCAAAAAAAAAAGGAAATAGGGTTCCAACTTGTTTAACATCCCCCCTATTCTCCAGACATATGGAGATCCCTCTGACTACTATTTGTTCCGCAATTTGCAGAAATGGCTGGTGGGAAAAAGATTTTATCCAAACGAAGAGGTAATTTCAGAAACGAATGGCTATTTTTTAGACTTGGACAAATCCTTCTATTACATATATATTATGGAATTCAGAAAGAATATAGGTTCGAATCTCGGTGAAACACCAAAATGAAGAAAACGTTTTTTCTAATAGCGGTCGCCCTTCGGCAAACCTTCAAGTGTATTTCTGCCATGAAAAAGCTCCTCATAAAAATATCTGCCGTTTGGGGTCGGCTTGAAACTGTAGGCCCCTCCATTTGTGGAACAACACCAAGACGCACATCACAAATAGGAGGAGGAGCTCGGGAAGGGGCGAACAAACTAGAAGTTGGACGAAGTGTATAAGTGTTTATGTAAGAGAAGACTATGTCAAAAATAAATAAGATTTACCCTAAACAATTAAGTAGTTTTTATTGGTCCACGGACTTTTCAAATGACAGTAATATTGCGACCCTGCCATTTTTTGAAGACTTGTTGCTGATAATCAGCTCATGAGCTGCCGCAATACTGCAGAAATTGTGTCGGGCCGAAAATATTTTTTGAAAATATGGAAATTTGGAGCACTAAATTCGATACATTTGACCCCAATTGTACGCTTGAACTCATTAATAAAGAAATTAAATTTCAAAGTCGTATTTATTAAATAATAGCTTACTTTTTCATTTCAACTCCGCAGTGGAAACTTTTATATTGCGATTGATTAGCTGTTACTGCACTTACTTCTGCTATATATTAGGTTGGGGAATAAGTTCGTGGCGTTTTTACTGAAGACGTTCATTTAATTTAACGTTAAGAAGTTGTTGAGCCAGTTTTAAGGAACTCTTTGTTATCGAAGGTTTAACAGGCAGCTCTTCATATGGTTTGACAGGGAGCGGTTGATGTAAGGTTCGGAGAATACGGTGGATGCTAAAGGAGCTCCCATTCGAGCTTTTGGAGTGCGGCCGTAACGATTTGTGGAACATGGAGCCCGGCGTTGTAGTGAAGGAGTATGGTTGGACCATGTCGATCAGGTCTTTTCAATCGAATAGCTTCATTTACGCGGAGTAGGTAGGCAATGTATAGCTCTTTGTTGACCGTTGCATTCTTTTCGGCAAAATATGAAAATATGCTCCTTTATGTAGTCTTAAGTCCTTCACTGTATGTTCTACGGTTCCGGACTACCCCATGACTCGCTATACGTCCTCTCTTTTTACGGAATTTTCCAATTACGACACATTCATTTTATGGTTCAAAATATTTCATTATATGGCCTCGCTCAGTGAGACAGGAAACCTCTCTCAAACGAGGAGCTGGTGAGAAGCCAGAGACATCTCTATCTTGGCAGCTACCAAACCTTGACAGGTGCGCTTTCTTATTTCGAAAAGGGAATAAACATCATTCTTCAAAATGATCCCGACGCAGAATGCAAAAATAAGGCATCCCGAGAAATAAATTCAGCACTTACTTACACTTACAAATCAATGCAAAAAGGAGGCGAAATAAAGGCAAAGCAGTCAAAGTTAAATAAAAATTTCAATTCCAATCAATCAACAACAACGAAAATTAACGTCGGTAACATTTCATCCGATTAAAACAGCTCTTACGTAATTATAATTTTTTTTTGCAACAGTGAAATTGATTAATTTTTTGTATTCTTGTTTGTTGCGTGGTTTTATTTTGATGTACGCATTTTTATAGAAAATAAAAAGAATGATGAACTTAATATTTTCATATACTCTACAAGGTGAAGTCCAAAATAAACAAGATTGAGCTAAAATAGAAACGATAGGAGCTTTGTTCTGATAATTTCGTGTTTATTTATTAAAAATAGTCCCCCCTGGCCTCGATGCACTGTTTTGCGCGATCTAAAAGTTTTTCAAAAGAGTGTTTCAGGTCTTTGACCAGAATGTACCTCAGGATGTCGGTACAAGCCTTTGGAAAGGCCTCTACGAACGCAAAACGTAGCCAAATGCAATTTTTCGAATAGATAGAAGTCACAGGAAGCCATACCAGGCGAATACTTTAATTGATGAAAGAATGAATGAATAAATAAATGTTATTATATTATCTGATAGCTTTGAATTATGTAATATTATAATTTTTTATTTTATCTGAATACTCACAAAAATAAACGTGTTATTAAAAGCTTTAACTCGGTTTGTGGAAAAAAGTTTATGAATTGGGGTGAAGCTTACCCCAGTGCGGCTCTTATGTCAAAAAATAGGTGTGTCTACCGAAGGTTAAGTAAGTTTTGTTAGGAAATACATGATTTTCGTGCGAAGAAAATAACTTTTTAAGGGCGCAAAATTAATCATCCAATTTTATTTGTGAATAATTTTCATTAAAAAGAGAAAGATTTTGTTGTTGAGTGATGAGTGATGGAAATATTTATTTTTACCTTTACGTTTGTTTGTCTACTGTAGCTGTCTAGTTCAAAAGTGTCAAATGTGATGGACGTGCAACACCATCCGTACAAATTATAAATCACCCGATTGGATGATTAATTTTGCGCCACCTTGTACGTACGATCTATTTCACATGGAGTGATCAAAGTGTTTTGGACTTGCCTGTCTTTAATTTTTCCCAACTCGGTTTATTTGTAAACAGAAAGACTTTTTAATGCTGATAATTTTGGCAAAAAGTTCAATATCTTTTTGAAAAATTGGCAATTTCAAAAATTAGTTTTTGAACTTTTTAAAATTTGTTAAAAGATTTGAAACCTCGATTCACAGGATTTTCGATATATAGATATTATAATGAACTAAATTTAAGAAAAAAAATCAACAAAAAAAAACTTAGTATGAAAAATACTTTCGAATATTGTTAAAAGATTAAATCAATAAATATGTGAGTACAAGTCTATACAGGTATGACATTTTTATCAATGACATAAGCTAATGTTTCACCTTTTCGAATTTCTTGTTCTTCGCGGTTGATTTAAAAATGTTCTCATCTTCTAAGAGTTAACCTCTACGTCCAGAATTTTTAACATATCAAGTTTTTTTACAGATTATTATTCTTTATAGTTTTAGGCGTATTTCTGTGGAAGTCGATTGTACAAATTCCCCATGGATGCAAAGTTATGGCAGAAAATGTAACTGCCCGCCGAGAGTTTGATGCGCACAAGTAGCTGTCCCTCGTTTGAGGCAGCGAAAATGCTCTTGATAGTTTAAACGCGTTTTTGTCGAAACAACTTTTTCCGGTCTGCATGTCAACTCATACAGTTTTTGATATTTTGTGGTGCGGTTTTTTTTAATATTGATTGATAAAGTGATTTCTTTATAGTTCGTCGAACCGGATTTTTGGTATTTTTATTAAAAATTTTTATAAACATAATTAAAGTGTGACATTTATGGCATAAAACGCATACTTTTTTCAAATGACGGCTCGACATACTATAACTATAACTTCATTTTACAAACATTTTTTTTACTTTTTACAGATCTATCAACATTTTAAGGAGAAATGATGCAGGCCGTGGACCAACTTTTTTTCATTGTACTTTGGGTCAAGTGATTTTTTATATACTAATTTTTGTAAAGGCGGCCGCCGTAGCCGAATGGGTTAGTGCGTGATTACCATTCGGAATTCACAGAGAGGTCGTTGGTTCGAATCTCGGTGAAAGCAAAATTAATAAAAACATTTTTCTAATAGCGGTCGCCCTTCGGCAAGCAATGGCAAATCTCCGAGTGTATTTCTGCCATGAAAAAGCTCCTCATAAAAATATCTGCCGTTCGGAGTCGGCTTGAAACTGTAGGCCCCTCCATTTGTGAAACAACATCAAAACGCACACCACAAATAGGAGGAGGAGCTCGGCCAAACACCTAATAGAAGTGTACGCGCCAATTATTAATTAATTCATTCATTTTTGTAAAGAAAAATTAAAAAATAAATTTTTTTATAAAGTTTAAGTACTAATACGCAATGTATAATTTTTTTTATATTTATTTCTATTGTTATCCCTTCTAAAAACAGTTTTTCTTTCAGCGCATTTTTGGCGCTGCTGGACGTAGGGGTTACATACGCAGTGGATGCTCAGAAGCTGCAACACGACTAGAACAATCTTAATCGTTGCTGCATGAGGTCGCGTCTATCTTTTAATATTAAAAACTGTTTTTCATTTAATATTTTCGAGGCGTCAGTACATTTTTAATACATCCCACATCATTTCTAATAATCTATGTACAATAAAGTGCAACAGAGTTTAAGGGTCTTGGAGTTTTATTCGATACGAAATTTTCCTTCAGTGGCAACATTAATTTTATTGTTTCAAAATCGTACTCCGTTCTAGGCTTCTTTCGTCGCAATATGTACATCTGAATTTTCTGATCCGTATACCTATAAGTTGTTGTTTATGGCTCTTGTTCGTTCTCACTTGGAGTACTCCGTTATCATTTGGAGACCTTACGATCAACTTTCGATTAATAGAATAGCGCGCATTCAAAAAATGTTTCTTAAGCAGGCATTACGTGCCCTACGATTTGAGTCCTCTGTTCCATCCTATAATTCTCAGCTTTAATTTAGAATCTCTGGAAAAAGGAAGGACAGTCATTTCACTTTATTTTATTTACAGCGCTGTTAATGACATCGTCGACTGTCCAGATCTGCTTGAGCGTATAAGTTTTAATGTTCCACAAAGAAGTTTTCGTAATTCTTACCCTTTTTATGAGGAAAACTTTAAGACTAAATTCGCGGGTAATGTACCCATTGCTCGCGTACTTAAAGTCTTTAGTTCATTATCCAATTCCAGGTTGCCTGATTTCGCTTTATCTAAACCTAATTATGTAAAAAGCTTAAATTTAGTGGTTTAATACTGTGTTTATATTGATTGCTAATATTTTAGTTGCCAAATTTGGATTGTTTTTCTTTACATCTTTATCTTTAAAATAAATTAATAACATAAAATAGTAGGCTTGATTTTCGCAATTTTTATCAATAATAATATCTACAGACAAGCCAAGCGGCAAGACATTTTGGCGGCTAAAACAAGCGCTTACTACTGGAACTACGTACATTTGTATTTATGTACCTATAACAGCAAAGTAACTTTTTATAAGGGTAGTAACATTATAAATCACAGTCTGCTGCATATGAATACCTTGCTTATATCGTAAGTTTTTTTACGATAAAGCGCAAAAAAAAGAAAAATGTTACAGAGTAAATATATACGTACATATGGAACACACTTGTTGCGGCAAAGCCACTGGCTCAGTCACATCGATGGTAGACAATTTTCACTAAACAAATATGTATTTGTGAATATGTATGCGTATGAGGACATAAAAGAATGCATATTGTACACTTTTACTTATAAATATATGTAAGTATGTCAGTGAGTAGTAATTCATATGTGTATTGTATGCATACATAACCGCACGTTGTACATAGTGGGATCCCTGCAGGGAAAAGTTTGGAAGCACCCTACCTCAAATACTGTCATTTAATTACATATTTTATCACTTAATACTGGCCATTATATAGAAGTGGTGTACTCAGATTTCTCTAAAGTTTTCGATACTGTACCTTTCACATAATAAAGGGTCTTTCGAAGGTGATGCCTAGATGTCAGTAGTGAATTATTCCTAGACGGTACTTTTTAATGTCCTGTTTGACGCAAAATTCAAGTTTGATGAAACAGTTTTAAGAAACTGGTTCTGTCGAGGATAGAAACAGGACTGGCAGATCAAAAACTGGACGCTCTGTTAAGAATATTTCTACTGTACCGCAAAGTGTTGCTGAACAACCTTCAACATCGATATCTCGACTGTCTTGACGTTCACAACAATTAGACATTAATGAATTGACTTTTACGTAAGGATTTTCCCTTTGCATACTTATGAAAGTCAATTGACCTAGGAATTAAATCCAGCATATCTGAAATTATCAACGCAGAAATTTTGTGAATTGATTCTGCGAAGATGATGCTGGTTTTTCAGACAAAATTAATTTAAGTCATTTTGCACTGGCGGGATATGTCAACAAACGAAATTGCCGCATCTGGGGAGAAGAAAAGTTCCGTTTAATTTCAGAAAAATCATTACTTATATATCCACCAAATGTACTGTTTGAAGTGTTTTTTGGGCTGGTGGAATAATTGACTCGTTTTTCTTCGAAAATGCAAATTAACGAGCTGTTACTGTCGATTGACATCGCTGTCGACAACAGATTGAAGATTTTTTGCGACCTTAGCTTCACGGAGTATACATCGACGATTTTTATTTTTACCTGTTTTAATTTAAAACAATTTCTAAGCGTGTCTTTTAAAACCTCTTTATAGTGTTGTTCAAGCCTGAAAAGTTAGTTAGTTTTCATTTAAATTTCCGCTTTTGGTTAAGCTTCTTTCTCTCTAACCGAACCTCATTTCAAAGTCATCTTTCGTAACGTATTTGTTTTAGGTTTGCATTCATTTTAATATTTAATGGTGCCAATAGTATTAGTTCAAGTGATTTTTTCTCTTTGAATATTTCATTCTAATCGCAACATGGCAACCATTTTTTGCAGCTTGGCAATATAAAGGCTTTTCCAATAACAGGTGTTATTGGTTAATGGATTGCGCAATCGAGAGATGATTAACGATTTTTTACGGCCGGAAGTGGATGGTATTGAGCTGGGTAACGTTTATTTTCAACAATATGGCCCCATGTGCCACACAAGCAACGATACCATTGATCTTTTACGGGAAAAGTTTCCGGAGCGTTTTAGCTCTCGAAGAGGTGATCACAATTGGCCACCAAGATCATGTGACTTAACACCTTGTGACTTATTTCTTTGGGGACACGTGAAAGAGAAGGTCTACGCCAACAGCCCAGGGTCGATTCAAGTCCTCAAAGATGGAATTCGTGAGGCTATCGAGGACATAGAGAATTTTATGAAAAGGATATTGTCCTGTAAGCGGGGTCGCGGTGGTCATTTGCCTGATGTTATTTTCCACTATTAACGGCATACCTTCCTCTTTATAATGAAATAAACATCCTATCAATTATATTAAAAAATACAATTTTTCTTTGAATATCAAAATAACACCTCTGTTTGGAAAACCCAATACAATAGAGACAATTTGATTTTCTGCTGGCATCTAAAATATAGATGGAAATACACGTATGTAAACCCAGGGTTGGGCTTTTGTGGAAACGTTTTGAAACTTAAAAAATAAAATAGAGCACGAACTGGCTGAGCTGAAAGGTGAAATGGAAGTGCTTAAGTTCACAATTAATGATAAATAAAGATAAAGCCAAATGAAGAAAACAAGAAATTCGTATTTTTAATTGTTTAAGGAAATGTATGTTTTTATTTTTTTATTTTTAATACACAACTTATCTTAGTTTTTCAATGTAACCAAAAACCAAATAAATTGTGCACTTAAACAATAAAAATTAGCAAAAAATTTCACGGAACGAAATAATGATGGGACCAATTACAAGAAATCAACAAATTTTATAAAAATTTACTGATTAAATTTAACGTCAGCATTTCAATATTTTGTGGATGAGCCTCTGTTAGTTCTGACTTGCTGCAGTCGTCGCATCTTTCAGTTGCTTAACATTGTTAAAGTGTCGCCCTTTGTTGAAAACTCGTTTTGATAGAATGCTCCAAAGATGCTCTATCGGGTGGATGTTTGGACTACAAGCGAGTCATTCTAATAATGGGACACCATGGGGATTAAAAAATTCTTAGTTCTTTTCGCGCTGTGCACTGCTGCGTTGTCTGGTTGAAATATGAATTTGGGATCATTTAATTCATCTTCGAAATCAATAAAAATTTCATGCAACAGCTCTATGTATTTTTCGGCATTCATTTTTGTGGAAATAACGCAATTTGGGGTATTACCAGAATATTCAATAGCAGCTGGAATCATCAGCGAACCGCCGCCGAAGTTTCGAGTCATTCGCGTTTCTTTAGCTTTTCGCTTGTCGTTCTAATATTTTTTATAATTGTCGGGACCATCAAGGTAAAACTGTTTTTCATTAGAAATTATTAACGTTTGCTATACCTAGTCCTAAAACTGGGAAATTTAAGCCTCGCCTAGGAGTGCGATTAACGTAGTCAAGGTGATCGTCTGCTTTTAAAATTGACCTATTCAGTCTTACAGAAGCTTTTCCGTTCAGTGACTGCCGAATTTCCGACGTGCTGTACATTTTATTCACGACAAGCCGATGTGTTGTTTCTCTCAAGTCTCGTTGAGGAAGTATTGGTTTTTCTGCCAGAAGTTTTCTTCCACTCATAATGTTCACCTAATAATGAAGCACTATCACTATGTATATCTATTTATTTGTTGAGCTATTTTATGTGCTGACAGTCCATTTTCATGATAAGCCAACACTTTTCCACATTCCTTTTCCGTTAGCTGCTTTCTACGACCCATTCTTGAAACTTATCTGTTCAATATAAATTTTTAGTAAACCAAACAGTTTTTAGGTTAGGTTAGGTTAGTCTGGTTGACATTAAATCACGCATAGACCTTTTGGTCCCTAGCGATACTTAATGGAGACGGACCTCTATGAATACGGAAAGTAGACATCATGTAGGATGTCAACGCTTTTGGCGAATTTAAGCAGAGCTAGGAGATTCGCTTTTGGTACGTCCCCAGTCCCTCAAACAGTGTGGCTCCCAGGCCTTTTAAAAACGTTTTTAATAATGCCGGACAAACGCAGAGAAGGTGCTCTAAAGTTTCCTCAACATTTCCTGAATTTGTCCATGTTAGCAATCCCTATCTTGTACGCATGTGCAACCAATAGATTATGACCTGGTTTTTCAACAAGAATTAAATAAAATATAAATAAGATTTAAAAATAAAAACTATATGAATAGAGAAGCACTCAATTCTTTTAAAAACAACAATTGGCCCTATAACTAATCGCTGTTAGAAGTAAAAGAAGCTACAGATTCCAATTGATAGCCGTTATATGAAAGCAACTGCCACAAAGTTGTAATAAAGTGTAACAAAACCATGCTTTTTGTTGGTTGGTTGGAGGTGAAAAATAGCAATTCATGTTTGGCGCTATCATTATTTCCCTACAAGGATTTCGCATTCCTTATAATGACACATATTCTTATTCATATATTTACGCACCCCCATACGCACATCTTTCTTTGTGTTCTGAGACGCATAAACACTTTCGCTTTGGTGCTTTGCTATAGAATCCTAAAAGTCGGGAATTTCAAAGTTTTTCTTTGAGCTTTAAGGGCATGTGTACATTTGTACATAAATAAATACAGTTTAAATGGAATTCTATTATCGGTGCCTTGCTTGTGAAAATATGCATCCACTTGAACAAGTACAATTGCTTGTATTTACTTTGCCACTTAAAATTTCGTATCCCGTTTGTAAGTTTCTTTGTATCCTTTCAGCAATTGTTTAACAAAAGTTTTAAAAGGATTCAAAGGTATTTGAAAAAAAAAACTAAACTTCAAATTGAACTTTGCAGGTGTTCCACGGCAGTTAGCTTAGTTTGACTGAAGCGAATGCTTCGTTGCTATCGTTGTTGAATGTGCATAATTTTTTTTAGTCGAAGTACAGACTACGCGTTTCTTAATGAGAAGGATGGCTGTTTGGTTTATGTGGCGGGTGTTGGCAACCCTAATTAGCGAAGTTTTAATACCAGGACTCGCAATATAATTTAAAGCCACAATGGACAACATATCGAGAGGGTGGTGGTGCGGGTGAAAGTCCCCTTTTTCATTAAATCCAAAGCAAGTTTAGAAACTCAAGCGAATTCTATACCTAAATTTATGCTGATTTCTTACAGATGCTAAATTTAGAGTACTTGTTTACTTTTGAAATTTGAGCATTGAATGTTACCTGATTCAACACTGTGTTGAAGTTGTAAAAATGTATTGTCTAAGTTAGTACTCTGTTCACCAAATGTAGCACGTGTGGGGAATACAAGCATTTTCGATAATGAAACTTATTTCTAGTTAAGTGGTTTTTTAAGCAAGAAAAATTTTCGTATTTTTAGCTTGAAAATCCTGGGGAGATGTATCAGATGCGTTTATAGTCAAAAAAAAAATTCTTGGTTTGGATTTTTTGTAGGGTATCATAACAATTTTTTCTCGGCCTAAAAGGGAAGGTATGGCATACACCTTAAATGAGATTGCGCCACTAGCCATATTGAATTGGAAATATTGAACGGAATTTCTAGGCCTTCGTCCTCTTGAGTGGCGACGACCACTGAGTACGTGTGACTTAAAGTCGTTCGACTATTTTCTGGGGAACCATGTGAGATCTCTGCTCTATAAATAGACAAATCATAAACATTTTCCACCTTGAAAAAAAGGACGACTTGAATTCTGCATGAAATTGAGCCTCATTTATGCGAGGAAGTCAATCCAAAGCGGTCCATCAGAAGGTGGCTACCTACAGCGGAGCCGTGACGAACATTTATCCGAAATAATATTTCACACAAAAAGGCGTCGAATGAATGCACAAAAAAAAATGAACAATTAATATCACTTGCATAAACTGTTTATTTATTTTAATTTAAAAGTCCGAGCGCACTGAATAAAAAATACCCCTTACTTTTACACGATACCGAGTAGCTGCATCTTTCGTGCTTCGCAGAAAAGAATAGAGTAGAGGTTGCGTTTCGACCTAAAGGTTTTTTGTGGTCTCTATTCATCACAGTAGTTCAACAAAACCAAGTTCTCTCAGTAAACTTAAGGGGATCCGGTGATATAGAAATTTAAAAAAATAAATTTTTTGTTTTTTCGATATTTCGAAAGTATAGTATCTTAAGAATGTACTTTGAAATTTTCATGCTGAAATTCCAAATATTACAGCTTCTACAGCCCAGAGAGCGGTCCGCGCGCTCCTGTACCTCAAGCTTTAAACGCATTTATTTCGAAACGACTTTTTTCGGCCTAGTGTTGTCAAAAAAAAAAACTATTGAACCGAATTGTTTGAAGTTTGAATATGTTGTTCACAGCATCAATGGCTATCGCCCGTACTAGAACCACATTATTATTTCAATTATTTCGTATTTTTTTTATTAAAAAACTGAAAAAACCCAATTTTTAGAGAGTCGAATTCAAAACCGCGTCATTTTGCAAAAAAAATAAAAATTTATTCTAGTACGAAAAATAGCTACAGTCATACTGATTAATAATTTTTTAGGTTTTTGTGTTTCAAATAAATAGAAGAGCGAAAACGCACAACGCCGTCCAGGTCCCAGGGAGGGACAACTTCAGCGCCATTTTCAAAACTATTACAATTAAATTTGATTTTATTTTTGTGTGTAAAAGAAGTTAAATAAAAAACCAAAAGAATTTAAATATCGTTTTTCATTTTTTTACCCTTAAGAAGGAACTGGGTTTGTCTGAGCGTATGTGACTTTCATCTGGTCATGCTAGGCCGATATGTTTACTTTATCTTCTCACTATCGCATCGCTGGGAAGCTGGGTCCTTCCTCTAGAGTATCCGCAGTAGAAGCATTGACAGATGGATCAACACCGATACAAAACATGCATGTATATGACAACTCGTTCCAAGAGTATCGCGACTTAAGTACATAGGATGTTGTCTTAACGAAACATGGATAAGGGACAGAGAAATTTGCTGTCAGAATGAATTCTCTCTATCTTTTTTTCTTTCTTTCAAAGTTCTTTCCATTAAAAGTTCAACATGAAATTACGTCTTCGCTACCTTAAATGTTACGTTTGGTCTGTTTTGTTGTATAGTACATGCCAGGTTACGAGTATGAATAAATTAGAGGCGTTTGAGATGTGGCGATATCGGCTGATAATGAAAACATCGTGGGCAGACAAAGTTAGTAGGAAAGAAGTCCGAACAAAACTTAGAAAGAATAGAGAGCTGTCACTAACGGTAAAGCGCTTCAAAACGGCATATTTTGGTCATATTGTGCGTGATTCTAAATATGAGTTGTTAAAGCAAATGACTTGGCTACGTAAAGTAAGAGATTGGACATGATTAAGGACTATTGGGCAGTTGGTTGAAGCAGCTCGAAGCAGAGACAATTACCACAATATTACTTATGTATCTAATAACACATGGGCTGAAAAGTTTCGGGCCTAACACATAGAAGGCACTAGTTTTATTGCATTCACCACTTTTTCAGTTAGTACGAGTCTTAAAAAGACAGCTGTTAAAATTTCTATATTTTATTTCTATTATGCAAATATTCCATTCACTAGTTCGTGAGTTATTGTGCAAAGAGTGACGCTACTTTCATTATTTTCAAACAATGGATGCAAAAGAATTTCGTGGTTTAATTCTACACTTCTTAATGGAAAAATATAGCGTTCAAGCAGAAGCAACAATAAAACGATATTTTGCCGACTTCAAACGTGGCCCTAGAGATACCGATGATGCACAACGCAGTGGACGTCCAAATGAGGCGGTAACAAAAGAAAACATCAAAAAAATTCACAAAATCGTTTTGAATGATCGAAAAGTGCAGTTGCGCGAGGTAGCTGACTTTGTTAAGATATCAAAAGAATATGTTGGCTTTATATTGCATGAGCGTTTGACTGCGAGAAATACCTTTTTAAGGGGGAACACCACTGTGAACGCGTGCAAATTAAGTGATTTTCATGAATTTTTTTTATAAGTAAGGATGCTTATTTGAGGATCGGATAAATTATAATTTATATATAATATATTCAACTATACTGACACAATTTTTTATTAAAAAATATTAAAAATTACAATTGTTATTAATATTAATACAATGACGTCATAAAAAACTGATGCACCCTGGTGGCCACGATACAGTGGTGAAAAATCATCTGAAAGCAAAAAACCAAAAAAATGCTTAATCTATACATCAATGGCTGCCTTCGTACGTGACGGTTTTTTTAATTTTTGTTTTGGAAAAATGGTGCAGTTTAAAAAATGAGTTTGTGTTTTTACCCTTTTTTTTATTTTCGGAAGACTAAAAAAAATATTAATTTTTGGAATTCTTAAAACCGGCTACATCCAATACATGTATAAAAAATTAAAATCGGTTCACAAGTCTTCGAGAAATCGAAGTCACCGTGTTCAGAAAAGTCGGTTTGAGAAAAACGAGTTTAAAGTTGTCATTGGCAGTTGTAACTCACTCCCTGCACTTAATGTATTGGGTATAACTTCGTCAATTTTCAATATTTTAAGTTAAATTTTTTTACATATTTTTGAATACTACTTTAAGAAAATACAAAAAAAAAACGATTTTATTGAAAAATCACAGTGGTGTTCGCCCTTAAAGTGGGTGCCGCATTTGCTCACTGTTGACTGTTCAAGACAACGCACCATGGCACCATGGCAACGACAATGGCAAAACTTCATGAATTGAACTTCGAATTGCTCCCACATCCTCTGAACAAAATTTTTTGAGCAAAAAAATTTTTTTTCTTTCTTAGGTCCGGGACTTTTCAGTTCATATGTTATTGCATAATTTTTTAATTGTAAAAAAAAGAGGTTGTCTGTAAAGTCGGTTTACTGACGATAGTTTAACGTGACAACGTTATAAGAAAATACTGATGTAAGGGTTGCAATTTTCAAAACATAATTTTAATTTTATTTGTTTGATAGATATTTTGTATGGATATTGAGGAGGAGGTAAATGGAATTGCAATGGAATGGGTCAAGTTACATTTACACAAACGTGAAAAATGGCGAAACATTTATCAAATTCATGAAAGATATCTTCAATTTCGATTGTGCATCAGACGTTAATAAGTCAACAACACTAAGAGGCACCATCATCGACTTGCCTTTTTCACTTTACTGCCTGACACTTTACACTCGAAACACTCCCTTTCATTCCCTATTTTTCCTATCATCGTTTACTCTCAACAGAGAAATGGTTCATTACTATGCACACAGGAAGAAGGCATATGCAAATACAAGTAAGCTAATTTATATACCTACATATGCGCATATACATACATATATATGCTCACTCAAGTAGGACAGAGCCAGATGTCGAACGTTGCCGAACGCGGGGGCCGATTGTGCTCTTTGTCGTTCGTTCCGCGCTCTCGCTTGCAGTTCAAGCACATTAGCTTACATTTGCTTGCGTACGGAATAGATTCGTATATTTGATATGTCCATATGACTTGTATGCATCTTTACATATAGATTTGTTCTTTTTGAAAATTGCGTGAAATTGTATATATATATGCATGTTTATATACATATATTAGTATACAACATATCTTATAAGGTATGTGGTAAATATTACCATACATTTTTTCCTTCATATATAATAAAAAAATTAATAATAATAACATTAAAACAACAGGTATTATTAACAAAGTTGGTTTTATTTTAAATTCTTCAAGTAAATCAAATTAATAATAATCAATAAGAAGGCATATGCAAATAGAATTACTTGAATTTATATATGTACATATGCGCATATACATACACATATACGCTCACTTAAGTAGGAGAGAGCAAGATGTCGAACGTTGCCGTTCGTTTGCTTTGTTCGTTCCGCGCTTTCGCTTGCAGTTCATTCAAGGTAACGGCTATGAGCAAAGTAACGACAAATGAGCAAGGTAAAACTAATGAGCAAGGTAACACTAATGAGCAAGGTAACACTAATGAGCAAGGTAACGACAAATGAGTAAGGTAACGACACATTTTTTCGTGCGTGCAGCCCGCTAAATCGAATTATAAGATGTTATTACGTCAAAGAGAATAAATAATTATATTCTGTATTAAGAATTTGCAAATAATATAGAAGATATCGCTGAGCCCAATGTCGCAGAAGGGGTGAAGAGATGCATCTCAACTCTCGAGATGTTTCTCCTTTCGACTATTAATTGTTTCGATTGATGGCAGTTGCTCTGGATTCGCAATATTTACATTTTTGTGATAAAGTAAAAAAATTGGTTGAATTAAAGATCATCTCAAAAGGCAAAGTGTTTTTTTTTAGCGGAATTCGTGCGCAACTCGAAAAATAAGGGGAGAAAAGAGTGACTGAAAGTGCTTTGAAACTTAATCACTTTTTAATGTAGCGGCTTGAGCTTTGGCGAAAAATGGCAGCTAAAAAGTGTTACGTTTAGTGTAGAAAGTATGGAGCAATTCTTAAGTCACCTAATTGAGAATGTTTCGAAGCAGACTGTAAAACAAAACAAGAACACTGCAGCTAACTTATGCTTGCTGAAATAACCTCACTCTTCTCTTTGGACAATTTCACTGGAATAGACGTTCTTTTATTTCTTGATTTCCCTCGTTTTTAACCTGGATATTTAATCCTAAATCATCAGATTTGCTATTCAATATTTACACATATATCTTATATGCATTATTTTTACTGAATTCATAATACCAAACAGAATTGCACTACAAGACGTCCTCGCATGTCTGACGAACTTTTAGAATGGTTTACTGCTATATGTATATTCCTTCTTATTACTGGCCTGCATTCGCTTTAATTAATTTTTATTATTACATTTACATTGTGTTATAATTTAATTTCCCGTTGAGAAAGTGTTCGAAGTCTTAAAAGTGGCTGTTATTGTACAAATAAGGCACTTTATCATTTTACCGTTACTACTTGCTTGCAACTACATTGTATGGATACATACATACAAATATACGATACATGAGAACGTATGTGTTCGTAGATGGTTGCTTCATATAAAGCTCCACTTCTTCATGCCTTGCCCTGATCGAACTTATGGAAAAGGTTGTTTGACATTCGCAAATACGTCAGTCAGTCTTTGTTAAATTAATGTTGATGGCGGTGTATACAATGTTCTCTTCATACATATGTTTACATCTGTGTATTTAATAAATAAAGGGTGCTTAAATTTCAAGGGCCGATGTTGAATGGGAACCCCACCTAAATGACAAGTTTTTTTCTGCATTTAATTTGACATTTTTCAATTTCAGATTAATTCAATTTCAACTATAGAAAGGTGCACAATCGAGCAACGTGTTAAAGTTATTCAGGCTTATTATGAAAACGGGCGTTCAAATCAAAATGCATATCGCGCACTTCGTGAAGAAAATCATCTTCAGTGATGAGGCACATTTTCACCTCAGTGGATTCGTCAAAAAGCAGAATTGCCGTATTTCGGCAAATGATAATCCAAAAGTGATTGCCGAAAAACCAATGCACCCACAAAGAGTGACTGTTTGGTGCGGTTTATGGGCCGGCGGCATCATTGGGCCGTATTTTTCCCAAAATGAGGCCGGTCAGGCAGTTACTGTGAATAGTGTTCGCTATCGTGAGATGATAACGAACTTTTTATGGTCCGAGTTGAAAGATATGGATGTGGACGATATGCGGTTTCAACAAGACGGTGCCACTTGTCACACAGCTAACGAAACAATAGCTCTTTTGCGCGAAAAATTTGATGGCCGAATAATCTCACGTCGCGGCGATGTCAATTGGCCGCCAAGATCATGTGATTTGACACCGTTGGACTTATTTCTTTGGAGTTATTTGAAAGAAAAGGTGTGCATCGATAAGTCAGCAACAATTTAAGAGCTAATGGATGATATAACTCGGCACATTAACGGCATAGAACCTCAATTATGCCTCAGCGTTATCGAAAATTTTTACCATCGGATGGAGGTGTGCCGCCGAGGCTGCGGCGGCTATTTGGCCGATATTTTGTTCCATGCAAAATTGAGCCATATCAGTATTATCATAATAAAGAGAAATGACAATAACGTGTTAAAAAAAATTGTATTTTATTTAAAATCAACACCGGCCCTTAAAACTTAACCACCCTTTACAAATTGCTGCAGAACAATTAATATACGGAAATGCACCTAGAGCTGTGGACAGAGAAAGAGCGCACTACGCCATAGTAACATATAATGAAGATTATTTTTACTGGATGACCTTGTAAAACAGTTATTTTTGCACAAATTTATTTTTTTATTTGAGTATTGTTAAAAAAAAGTAACAATTCAATTAAAAAAATATTATTTCAAATTGGTTAAAATTGTTTATTTAATTACTTCGATTAATTTTTAAAAAGGGCGCACAGATGTGCTTTACTGATGGGTCTAAAATGGAAGACGGCAGTGCCGGCAGGAGTTTTCGGACCACACTTCAAGAAGGCAAATGTAATGGGCAAAACGGCTTCCATTTTTCAGGCGGAGGTCCACGCCTTATAGCTAAATGCCAGAGAATTTCATTGTAGAGGCAGGCGTGGTGTTAATATCAACATTCTCTCTGACAGTCAAGCAACTCAAAAATTGCTAGATAGGTTCTCGTTTCAATCAAGGTTGTTCTGGGAATGTTTTAAAATTCTCGTAACTCTAGCATCAAGAAACTTTGCTACCTTGATGAGGGATCCGGGACATGAGGTCCGCATTGGTCCTGCGGGTAAACAACAGCTTCAAAAGTGCCTTTTCACGTG
Organism: Anastrepha fraterculus; assembly: GCA_037575425.1. Lineage (NCBI taxonomy): Eukaryota > Metazoa > Arthropoda > Insecta > Diptera > Tephritidae > Anastrepha > Anastrepha fraterculus. The sequence continues at coordinate 73,819 of JAYXIM010017268.1, forward strand.
AGCAAGAAAAACGATACTTAATCGAGTACTGGAGAGTCCAGACGGGCATGCGGCATCGAAAATACTCATTGATTCAGGAAGTATATAGGTAGAGGCAATCATTAATTTCCGAAAAGACATACAGCTCTATACTGAACCACTAACAGGAAATTGTAAACTCAATTACCCCATGAAAAAATTGGTGTGATAGAAAATGATTCTTGTGGACTCTGTAAAGAGGCCCAAGAACCAACGGAACATGTCTTATGCGACTGCCCAGCAGTGGCACGATGCCGACTCAATTATCCGTTAAGCGGGGCTATAGGACAAATCCTCCTGGTAGAAAGTAAGCCTATAGCATTTTTAGGATTTATTAATAGCCTAGAACTGTTTGAGTAGGTTACATGGCTGCAGAATATATGTATCTTTCTAGGTCACTCTGCACAAATAGCCATTTTATACTAAAATTTGTCAAAACTGCTTCACGCCTGTCAGGTAAACTTTCTATGAACTTTTGGCATCTCTTCAAAGGCATAGAGTTCCATGCTTCCTGTACTTTTTGCCATAGTTCACTGATATTAAAAAATTTTTTTTTGCCCAACGTTAGCCTTGATGGTGTATACTCCGAGCATCTGGGGATCTCCTTCAGTTTTCGGCTCCCCGACTACTATAGTGTCTTTCAGGCCGAACTGATGGCAATAACTAAAGCCGCGACACTGGTACAGTGTGATGCGATATCCGGAAATGACATCTACATTTTCACTGACAGCCAGACGGCGATAAAATCCCTCACAAAACAGTCGACAACCTCCAAGGTAGCCATGAAATGCCGCACATCTCTTAACGAGATGGCTGAGTCATTTCGCCTAAGGATAATATGGGTTCCTGGCCATCGCGACATTGAGGGTAACTGTAGAGCCGATGAACTAGCGAGACTCGGCACCAAGTTGACCGATGAGTGCATAGACAATGACATAGGCATTCCCTTACAAACATGTAAGCTACTTACCCTTGAAGAAATCGTAAGGAAAGCAAACAAAAGATGGCGCAATGAAGCCACCTGCAAATCGCCCATCAACTGTGGCCGACTCTTAGTGCTAAACGCACAGAATCTTTGCTAAGCCAAAATAAACACAGTCTTAGCACATTGATCTCAGTCATAACGGGGCACTGCCTAATAGGCAGACACGCCCAAAGGATGGGTGTGCAAGCACACGACTTCTGTAGAAGTTGTCTTGATGAGGAAGAGAAGGAGACAATCTTGCACCTTCTGTGCCATTGTCCTGCTCTATCCAGACGGAGATTTGCTATTCTAGGCAAACAATATTTTAACGAATTGGAAGATCTCAGTTCCACAAAAATAGGAGATCTCCTAAAATTTTTGAAAAGCGCACAATGGTTTTAGGAGAAATAGGGAAAGCTCCCACACGCGGCATCACAATGGGCTATGAGCCTGAGAGTGTCCCACAAGACAACCGCTTCAACCTAACCTAACCTAACCTAGCCTTGATATCATTTCACAGATTTTCAATGGGGTTAAGCTCGAGACTTGGAACTGGCTAATCCAGAACTTTAATTTTTCTTTATAAAATCAATTTTTCTCCACTTTTGTTGCATATTTGGGGTCAATGTCATCCATAAATAATCAGTTTAGTGGCATGGACTTCATTGTATTTTCGAGAATATCAAGATAGACTAACTTATGCATAGCGCCATTTACTCTCACTATTGTTCTAACTTTATTACAGGAAAATGATCCCGAAACTTTCATGTTACCCCTACCGGGCTTTACGGTCCTTATTGTGTACTATGCAAAATAATACAGCAAATACCCGCTAAGCTTAAGTTGGTCAATACTCAAGTGTTTCAGAAACCAAATAGCAAATCCTAGAGATAAATATACTCATATTCTTGAAAAAGGATCCTATAGCAGGTGCTAAAGGTGCAATGAGTCATGCAATGCTTGGTATCAATAACAGGAGTCATCGCTAAGTACCTTAGGCTAGTATTATCAACCGCGCCTCGTACTTACCTTGCACGTAATAAGTTGCTTTACGCTTGGGCAATGTTGAAAAATATGCCAAACTCATTTTGAAAATGAATGCTCTGCTGGCCAAGTTGTGTGTTTATTGAAATCTGTTTTTCCAGTTTTGAAGTATCCCCCTACCGCATAATTTTATAAAATACTGATGAAAATGGATTACTAGTGGCTAATACTCAAACCACCAAAACCCACACAGTCCCCCAAACAATTAAGCCTTTGCGTTTATACTTCAGTAGTTGATTAATGAACCGCCTTTAGCAAAAACAATTAACTGCCTTGGAGTTGCGATTTCAGTATGTTCGTCTAGGCTACCTTGTAGGAATGATGTAAAGTGTATGATTTTGTACCGAATGTAGTCGCGCACAAGCCCACTCGACCACAGCGGCCGCTGTAACAACCTTCAGCTTTGAATTTTGATGCAATAGTGTGAAGAAGGAATAGGCAGCTGCAGCAATGACATCTCAATTCATATATCAGATCAGTCCATAAGTTCGTGCGTTTTTTAAAGGTGGTATTAAAATTAATAAAAAAGATGTTTAAAGTATTTATTAATCAATAATATATTTTCCTTCATTATTTACAATGTCTTCCAAAACATGCCTCTTATACGCTTTCGAAGATTGCATTTTATTTTTTAACAACACGTGCTTCTATCCCCGATTAAAATCACTTGTTGAATGCACAATATATCAAGGAAAATATAAATAGTTCCGTTATATTTCGCGAATAGTTTCCTGTTCAAAAAATTGTTTGTCCTTGGAGCCAAAATACGCTTCGATATCCCTTTTTATAGCTTCTTTGGAGGAGTAGTTCTTGTTACTCATATGGGATTGAAGTCCACGGAAAAGGTGATAATCACAAGGTGCAATATCCGGAGAGTATGGTGGATGCGGTATTAGCTCCCATCCGAGCTCGTTCAGCTTGCCTAATATTTGCCTTGCGGTATGAGGTTTTGCGTTGTCGTGGTGAAACAAAACTTTGCGTCTATTCACTAAAGACGGTCGATTTTTGTTAAGTGCCTCATTCAGATTTGATAGCTGATGGAAATAATAATCAGCAGTTATCGTCTGCTTTGGTTCCAGAAGTTCATAATAAACAATACCGGCCATATCCCACCAAATAGACATGAGAATCTTCTTGGGGTGAAGGCCATCTCTAGGGGTCGGTTCTGGTGTTTCATCTTTATCTGCAAAGAAATCATTCAATAGGGTCTTTCTCTGCTGGATCTTCACTACTTCTGGAACAGGGTTTGTACGGAAGTCTAAGCTTCTCCGCATGTTCCGATCACCCAATGACGGTGACCACCGCTATGAGTTTGGAAATTGAAAATGGGTTATACTGAGCTAATGATTTTTTTTTGTAATTTTCGTTTTAAAAACCAGTAGTTTGAGTTGAAAATAGATGAGTTTTTCATCCCCTACGAAATCTTCTCTTCTAACTGACAATCAATCACACAATTATATAATATATATAATATATTATATAACATGTGCGCTATTACTCACCTTCAAAATGACACGAAATACATCAATTGTTGAAGGAATTTGTCCCTATATAGGTAAGACTTTATCAACCCCAGCCAATTGTTCCTCATGGTTATTTGATTTTGCTGAGGTAATATGGTACACATTACATACTTACTCGTCAATAGAATTTAAATATATTTGTTTGGACATAAAATTAGAAAATACTTACCTGAGATAGTTCGAGCTCCTCTGCACACCAATATCAATATTGACATAGTCTTTAAATGTTGCTTGCATGTTTTTTGTTGCTTTAAATGAAGACTGTAGAGCAGCTAAGTCAAATAGTGATAGAAAAGTTTTTTCGTTCCGATGCGTAGTCTGAGTCTGCATTTCATCTTTCCAAACCCTGCTTTTATAAAGCAGCTCGCAATTGTTCCTGACCTTGCATTGACATTCAATACTCAAACTTAGAATGGCTTGCAGTAATAACAGATTTTTTATTTCCATTTTTGTTAATACTCGTATGCTCTTCAAAATCTATTTCCGGCAATGCTGTTTCATGTTGTGTAATATATAATTCACTGGCTGAAGTTTCGTTTCTTCTTAATGGGAAAATAGAAAAGTTCAATACATTGCGATTAATCATTTACATCGGTAGCTTGTGCAAAGTAGTTACACATTAAAGTAAAAAAAATGTAATTTTATGAAAAGGTAATTCTTTGTACTTTCACATTCAAGTGAAATACAGGGTCTGACACTCGAAATGTAACCAACTTCAGACCGCTCGCGCAGCTATTGGCAGTACAGAGTATTGTTTACAAGCGTGCGGAATGATGGATTTCAACGAAATAGTGTGATTGCATTATATTTGGCTGGAAAATCACAACCAGCGCTTTTTCGAGAGCTCTAGCACCTTAAATTAAATAGAGTTTTTGCTTATCGCATCATTACTCGTTACAATGATACTGGTAGCATCGCGAAACGTCATGGAGGTGGTCATCAAAAAACTGCAACATCACGTGAAATGGTTCAAAAAGTGAAGAAACGACTTGAGCGAAATCCCCGACGAAATGCCAATCAAATGGCGAAAGAACTGAAAATATCTGATCGTAGTATCCGCCACATACTAAAAATGATCTCAAAATCAAGGCGCATGATCTGACACCAAAGTAGCAACAAGTCAGACATGTTAGAGCTAGGGAGTTGCTCGCTTGGCCGAAAGCGGCCAGTTTACGAACATTGTGTTTTTTAACGAGAAAAATTTTCAAATTGAGTAATTGATCAATTCGTAAAGGGTTTATTTGACCGACCGTTCATACGAGAATTTGGGTCATCGATTGGCCACCAGGAGGCAGCAGCCGCCACAGGTAATGGTTTGGGCCGCTGTAACCGCAGATGGGCGCTCTTCAATCGTTTTTATCGAGCCTGGCGTCAAGGAAAATGCGAAATATTATCGGGAAAGTATTCTGGAGGTTGCTTTGAAGCCGTGGGTAGACAAAAATTTCGGTCGTAGACCATGGACGTTCCAATAGGACTCAGCACCGTTAAAATGAAGAATGGTTAAAAAATCATGTTCCATACTTCATTTCGTTCACACAATGGCTTTCGAATTCGCCAGACGCAAATCCGATGGACTATTCCATCTGGTCCATTTTGGAGAGCAAGGTGAAGATTAAAAAATATGCCAGTATGGATGCGCTGAAAAAAGCGATTATACGAGAATGGGCCAAAATACCTGCAAGTCACATTCGGGCAGCTTGCGATTCGTTTCTCGATCATCTCAAGGTCATAGTCAAGGTAAAGGATGGTCACATCAAGCAAAGGTAAATTGATTCTTAATTTGGTAGTATTTTCACATATTTTTTACTTTGAATTGAATAAAAGTAATTTTCCAAACTAAATTGATAGCTTTTTAATTGGTTACAATTCGAGTGCCTGATCCTGTAAATATAGATGAACTAATGATGAGCTCATAGAATGTGTAAAATTACTTTTGCAATGTCAAACTTCGTTGCTTAAAAGAGTTGCGCTAGTCTTCTCAGAGGGATTTTTCTTGATGAAAACCATGGGTGGAACTGAAATGAAGCGAAAAATTTATTTGGTGAGTTTTTCGATTTCATTTTATTCAAGAAAAACATGTTCTCTCGTATGAAGTTTTTTACTAATCTAGCTTTCTCTTTAAATTTCTATGTGTTCTGTACCTCTTTTCTGAGGATAATAGTATTGTTATCCTTAAACTCGAATCTTCTCTCCAAACTTATGTTGATAGATGGAACGCTTCGGCGTAAGTGCAGGATGGAGATATTCACAAAACGGCAAGGTATTCGCCAAAAATCTTTATGCAAGGAACGTGATCATCAGCATCATCACAGTTGTTCGAGTTCAGATAATTTTAGAATACCGCGGCGTCGTACGCCAATCATATTTGACACTTTTGAACTAAACAGTTGCTGTATACGAAAAAGTGATTCAAAACCAAACTTAGATGATTAATTTTAAGCCTCTTTGTACATACTCGTAATTTGTATATGAAAGATAAAGTCTAGCAAGTTTCAAAAACCCGACGATATTTTGTAGCCATTTGAAACTTGCACTTTGTTACACTAAAATTGAATGGGCTGTAGAACTACAAAAATTTAAGACCAAAGAAAAATTCAAAAATTTAAAAAATTCTGGTTAAAAAGTTGAAGATTTTGATAAGTCATTTTATTTAACGTAGAATTCCTAGGATTGCATCAAGTTGCGCCCTTTTAACAGCAAAAATTTAAGGAAATAGCAAATGTTGCAGCCAGCGAATCCAATATTCGACGGGCTATTCAAAAAGCGCCACATCTAAAGCATAAAAAATTACAAAAAATAATAAATAAAAAATTGAATAAATTTCACAAAGATCGCCGCCTCGCTTATGCATAGTCCTTTGCATGGTTTGGAGTTCTATTACAAATGTCGATCTCGCCGAAAGGGGAACAAATTGTATTTATTGACGATAATAAGTTCAAACTGAATAAGCCGGATGCATACAATTACAATTTTCATATAGGGTGGGCCATGTAAAATTTGCTTTTTGAATCGGCTATAAAAAGAAAACGAATCAATATTTTTTCACACTTTTTTTTTTTATTTTGAAGATTGAACATTGTCATTTATGAATGAAAAATAATATCGTTCAAATGACTGCCACAACTGGCTTTACAGTAGGCCATTCGATCAACCCAATTTTTAAGCACATTTTCGATTGTTTGGCTCCAATTTCATGAATGGAAACTTCGATTTCGTGTTTTAAAGCATCAATCGTCTCTGGATGGTTCGCATAGCATTTGTGCTTAACGGCTTCCCACAAAAAATAGTCCAACAAACTTAAATCACAGCTCGGAGGCGGCCAATTGATATCGGAATTTCGGCTGATTATTCGGTTTTTAAAAACGGTAGCCAAAAGTTCGAGTGTAACTTTGTCAGTGTGACAAGTTGCACCGTCCTGTTGAAACCAAATGTCGTCCATGTCATCCTTTTCAATTTTTGGAAACAAAAACTCGTTGAGCATGTCACGGTAACGCTCGCCATTTACTGTAACCGCGGAAGAAGAAGAAGACTCACCACTTTGGAAATAAGGTTTCAGTATTTCCCAATTTTATTCTAGCGTATAGCGTCCCATTTCGTAAATGTCAAACCTTTAAGTAAATTATGAACACATTTGACATTCTCAAAAAAATAGGTGGTTCAAAAAGTAAACGCTGTATGGCCCACCCTGTATAAGAAAGAAGAAAAGATACTTGAGTCGATACCACAGCCGTGAAGGCGATGTTATGGTAATGGGGAGGAATATCGTACTATGGTGCGTTCAAATTGAAAATTGTAGGCTACAAAATGACGGGAAACAGCTATAAGGCTGTGAGATTCGTGAAAAATTTGGACCTATTAATTAGAACTTACAACAGAATAATGCTCCTGTACACACTTCAAGTGTGGTCAAAACTTGAATTGCGTCCCAAACGGTTGAAACTTTAGCATAGCCTCCGTAATCCCCGAGATCTGAATAATATTGAAAATCAATGGGAACGGCCTGCTCGTAAGGTTTATGAGAAAGGGCAATAATTTGAAGACAAAACTGGTTTAATTTGAGCCATTGAAGCGGTCTGGTGTGAAATTTCATTAGGCTACCTGAAGAACAAATCTTTACATAAATTTATTTACGTAATAATTTAAAAACAAGTTGGAAGCACAAAATATTAAGCTTTAAGTAATAAATGTAAACAAAGAAAATTCTATATTTGTTATTATTTTTTCTTATTTGGCTAGTGCCTCTATTCAAGTGAATCAACAAATTAAGCATTATTTAGATGTTTTTTATAAGGAACTTTTTCATGGCAGCAATGTACTCGGAGGTTTGCCATTGCCTGCCGAGGAGCGGCCGCTATTAGAAAAAAACTTTTTTTTCATTTTAGTGTTTCACCAACAGTGTAGTCACCAACTCATTCGACTACGGCGGGCGCCCGAAATACCGTTAGATCGAATATATTTTGATGCATAGTACAGTCTTCACTTTAATTATCAGAGAACTTTGGATTACTAGATCAAATACAGTTGCTTTAATAACCATTTTCTTCCTTAAAAATTATGACATTAATCATGAGAGCCAGACTGTATGGTTTTTAGCCCTTCGTTCCCCCTGGAACCAAAAGAAATAATAATAATATGGTTTTTAAAGTGAAAATTCTAGGCGAACTCTTCAAGGCAATTAAAGCAGCTTATTTTGCGATTTTGTGTCTTTGATCATCAAAGTGGCTTGCTTCTTTGTTTGTTTGTATTGCTCATGTGCAATATACATACCTTTAATAGATTCGCCTTGGAAAATTTTCTGTGCAAACATTTTTTATGAATTGAAATCGAGATCTAAACACAACAAAATTGCGTAAGCTGCTTACTGTAAACTAATTTGTAATGGAGAGATCTTCAATTCATACGAACTCGTTTGACACGATACGTATTAGAGCGATAGGATAGGAAGATCTGCTGAGAATGTGAGGGTTAAATGGAAGTGATAAAAATAATTCACACTCGTTTGACAGCGCACGGTGTCGCTTTCATATCGTCCTAATATATCTCGTGCCTTATACAGGAATACGGTTGTTTTTACCTATGTTTTTGTTTTCCTAATTTTTTTTTTCATAACGAATCATATTCAGTTTAGAAGCACCCAATATACTTTATATAAAAGAACACTAGTAAGAAATTTTCGTAAATTTGTATCACCCTTTTTCAAAAATGTACAAGAGATTCAGTGTTATACGAGTAGCTTTAACGTGCTGCGAAGGCAAAAAAATAAAATAAAATAAATAAATAATAAAATAAAATAAAATTGTATCCAAAAGGGTAGCCGGTTAGTAGTAGCAGTAGTACTTTATCAAAAGAAAAAAATGCTTATTTCATAAAACGGTTCTCAGTATACACAATTTAGCTTAGGAAGCAGTGTTACGATTGTAATTCACCCTTCCAATGTATCTACACTTGAGCGCAGAAAGTCCTTCAATTCATACCTTTTGATTCCCGCTTGAATTCTTCTAGTTTGCCTTTGAGCTATTTCCGCTATGTATTTCATTTTCTTCAATAGGTACTCACACCTCCTTCTGACATTCAATCTAAGCTAATAAATACATCAAATGACAAAGAGTAAACAAATAAGCTGGGTATCCTTTTTGATACCGTATAAGTATAGCTTAATTACTTTAGGAGTTACTTCTCGAATAGGATATTGTTAGTTATTTATTTTACTCTTAATTGCCTTTTTTTATTCCTTAATTTTTTCTCCCATTCAACAGTTCATTATTCGCGAAATTTTGTAATATTTCCTTAAGTAAGTGACTGGAATCTACCTAAAATTAAACAAATCCATTCTGAGCAAACCCAATCGTATCATTTTTTCCATTTGCTTCATGAAAAGGAACGTAATGCAAAAGTTTTTTTTTAGAACTTTTTGCATCACAATGACAAATCTTTCTACCTTTCTCTGATGACTGTCGGTCATTTACAGCGCAGCGCCTCGTTGCTTTCAATTATGTTCCGTCACAGTCTTTCATACATACGTAGTCATTCGTACAGCGCTTACGAAGGACAGTATTTCAATACCATACAACGATGAAGCAAAATAAAAAAAAAATACTTTAAGGTAAATACTCATTTTGTATAGATATTTTTTAGGAATTTTTGTTTAAAGAAAATAAAAAGTGATCGGTTTGATTTTATAGTATGTTATTATTGACATCAAATAGTATACAAAAACAATTTTTTGCTTTGTAGTACAGTGGCACCAAAGTAAGCGTCTTAAAAAAAGATACGTGGCTTGTCAAAAGGATTTCGACTCTTCAGGACATCTGAAACGAAAAAGTAAAACTGATTATTATTCTGTAGGCCTGTCATTCTGGCAGGTGCTGCAATAGGAAAATTTTTTTGAAAAATAACAAATTGGCGGACTTTTGAAAATACCTTTTTTACCAAAAAAACACGTCACAAGTGAAAGTCATGCTACTCGTTTTCTTTGATTATCAAGGTGTTGTGCACTCGGAATTCGTCCCAAATGGTTCCACAGTAAATAAAGTTATGTGACAATTTCTGGAAAAAAACTCATGAATCTTGCACCGTGATAACGCACCGTCTCACAAGGCTCTTATTGTGAACACTTTTCTGACCAAAAACTTGACAAATATCATCGAACAAACACCGTATTCACAGGATTTAGTCCCGTATGACTTTTTCCTTTTTCCCAAAACTTAAATTGCCACTCCGCGGACGCCGCTTTGATAAACTGGCTTTGATGACTGGACTAATCGTTGGCAAATGTGTATTGCTTCGAATGGAGCCTATTTTAAAGGCGACAAAATAAATTTTGATGATGAAACAATTCTTTTGCGTTTTACTGAACAATTCCTGGTACTTTTTTGATAGAATGTATTACTATTATAATTTTAGTTTTTGAAGTGAAACTTCTTAGGAGTCGATGGACGAGCGGGAATGGAGAGTAAAATTTCAAGGCTATGCAATGTTTTGGACATTATCGTTCCGCGAGAGAGAAAAAAGATATAACGTAGAGGGAAAGGAGAGAGAGCCATACCTTATATATATCTGAGATACACTTTAGGCTAATTTCTAGTGAGAAATAACACAGCCTGCATGTTGGCGCTTGTTTGTTGGTGCAAACTTGTAGGAAATATATTTTTGGTGCCTACTTTTTGGCGTTATATTTCCTTGGCGCCTACTGTTTCGGGCGTTTTTTGGTCCCAATTTTTTCGGCGTTTTTTTTTTTTGGTGGCTACTTTTTGGCGCTTATTTCCGTTTCCTGCCTAGTGCTTGTGCGCACTATGAAGTGCTATTCGTCCGGCGTCGGATTTATTGATATTGCCTTGCGGTAATTTGTGCCGTTGCTGCGATCCTGGAATCGCTGCACTTGTGCGGGTGATAAACGCTTGGAGTAGCGCGTTGTTGCCATGGTTTGTGTCCGGCGTTTACCTACACCGGTCGACCCTTCTCCGTTTTTTGTAAATTTTGTTTATTTGTATTCTCTGCAAATGTTGTGCAGTTTTTTGGATATATATTCTTTCTCTCTCTCTCTCTCTCTTTCTCTCTCTCTCATTCTCTCTTGGGTCTCTCCCTCTTTCTTTGTCTGCCTTGAAAGTTTCAGTTCTGTTATGTGCACTACGCTATACGCACGTTTTTTTTCAAACACATTTTTTTATTATTTTAAATGAACTTGTAAATAAAATTTTTCATAAAATTTTAGTTTTTTAATATACTTTATCCTAATGAAAATGTTTAAGAATGTTAGAAACCACCGAATATATAATATTTGACTCTAAAAAAAAATCCATACAAAACAAGAATTTCGACGTAAATGATAAATTTTTCGAATCAATATCTACTGATTGCCGCTCTGCAGTTCAACTAGCGATCATGTCAAAGATGTGTCAAGAATTTTGTTTGATCCTGAGTATTTACTTTGACTTTTGCTTTAGTCAAATGGACGAACCACTGTGCGATGTAAATACTGTTGAAGCTAATTGTTGATAATGATGGCATAATTACAGGCGTATTATACGGGCAAAACCATCAAAGTACTGCGGATGATGAAAATTGTGCGTATTTGTTCTCCTTTGTGAACAAAAACCTTTAAGTAGGGAGCGTTAAAGATTTATGGTTCACTTTGCCAGTATTTTGACTATAAGCTGAAAAGGGAAAGAGAACAGAAAATTTGCGAGAGCAAATGTGCACTTGTTGGTCACTTGCAGGTAAGTAATTAATAGTGACGCAGAAAAAAGTTGATTAAGTTTCAGAGAAGTTAGGGCCATTAAATGTTCCGTTTTGTTGGTTGAATAGGATTTTGGAAATGGTTTGCTTAACAGTATTTAAAAATACATTTTCATTTGTTGTTAGGCTTTGCCATGTGAAAGCGCTTTTTCTTGTAAATTAATTTTGAAATTTAACGGGTGATTGAATAATTTGCGCTAGTTACTTGAAATATTTGAATCCGTCGTTTTCACGCCCAGAAAATCCACGCAGTGCAAAACGGTTTTCTTTCATAACAGGAAAGTAATAAATTGGGGTAAACACATTGTGGAGCGACAAAGCAGGAGTTCGACCAGCTGTATTTGAGAAAACTTTGATTAAGACATTTATTGTCAACGGATACTTTTAGTTTAAAAATTTGGCAGTTTTTTAATATTTATTGTATTAAGGTATCATTTACCATTTCGAGAAAGTAGTATTAATGGAACTACGGAAGTACTTTTTTTTTAAATTTTCCCAACTGGATGAAGAGACTCCAAGTCACATATTCTAGGAATGGGCAGCTCACGTAAGACGTTGTATCGCATGTGTAGGCGGTGCGTCTCTAAATCTCAAATTAATCATTCAGGAACCTCCAATTATAAATTTGCTGGCAAACACAATAAACTACATTAGAGGGCACTGTCGACCAAAATGTTAAAACTTTAATTTGGAAAAAAATCCGCTCACCTGGATTAGTACTGTTTTCGACAAAGTTGGACTGGAAGATACCCTTTATCATAATTATTAAGGGGTTATATACAGGTGCAGTTAGAAGGCCGAAAAACGGCAAATTTTCCATAATTATTTTGACAAATCTTCTAAATTTATTAATTTAACTTACAGGGTGAACGATATGAAGTGTTACCAACTTCACACTGCTTTTATCTGTAAAACAGCTCATGACATCAACGTCAAAATTGTTCTAATGACAGTTCAATATATTGTTTATAAGCCATCAAAAGCATTTGCGTCTCAGTTTTGTTGAATTTTTTTTTTCTGTGATGGAATTCAAACGTAATAGTGTGATTGCGTTATATTTGGCTGGAAAATCACAACCAGCCATTATTCGTGAGCTCAGTCACCTCAAAGTGAATAAAATGTTTGTGCATCGCACTATAAAACGTTACAATGATACTGGTAGCATTGCAAAACGCTATGGAGGAGCACCAAAAAAAAACCGCAACAACGCCAGTGAAGAAGGCTCGACTTGAACGAAATCCACGTCGAAATGGAAGAAAAATGGCCAAATAACTGAAAATATCGCAAGACACATTCGACGCATATCGAAAAATGAGCTCAAGGTTAAGGCTTACAAGTTCATTCACCACGGCAAAAAAAAGTTCGGTGCGAAAGAGCAAAGGAGTGGTTGCGTTTGCACGAACGTGGCGAATTTCCTAACATTGTGTTTTCTGATGAAACAAATTTCCCAATTGTGCAGTTCATAAACACTCAAAACGATCGTGTTTACTTCACCGAACGCTCATACGAGAATTTGAGCCTACGTATGGCCACTTGAAGCAATTTCCCATCGCAAGTAATGGTTTGGGCCGCAGTGACCGCTGATGGACGCTCTCCAATCGTTTTTATCGAGCCTGGCAATGCGACAAAGAGAATGCGACTTATTATCGGGAAAATGTTTTAGAAGCTGCTTTAGAGTCGTAGACCATGAACGTTCCAACAGGACTCGACACCGTCTCATAAAGCTCGTGTAAGCCAAGAACGGTTAAAAAATCATGTTCCACACTTCATTTCGTCCACACAATGGCTTTCGAGTTCGCCAGACGCAAATCCGATGGACTATTCCATCTGGTCCATTTTGAAGAGCAAGGTGAGGACTAAAAAATATGCCAGTATGGATGCGCTGAAAAAAGCGATTATACGAGAATGGGCCAAAATACCTCAAGATCACAGTCGTGCAGCATGCAACTCATTTTTTGACCGTTTAAGGCTATAGTCAAGGCAAAGGTGGTCATATCGAGCTAATGTGAATATATGTTAAAATTGTAATAAATTTTTGAACAATCTTGTCTTTAAAATCAATAAAAACTAATTTCACACAAAAAAGTTATGGTGTTTTGAATAGGCAACACTTCATATCGTTCACCCTGTATTATGTTATCTTTTAACTGTATTTTAAGTCTTAGTATTAGTAAAAATATTTATTTAGAGCTACAGTTGCTCTCCGGGAGCTCCGCTGAAAAAAACTTTTTCCGGTGACCACTATATCTCTTAACTTGATCCTCTGAAATTAAAAACCCAGACAGATTTCGTTAAATTAATGTTAAATCTAGTAATTAATCAAAGGAATAAGCAAATTAAGTTTTTTGAAAAAATTGCGGTTTCTCAAAAAAAAAAAACACAGAAAAAATCGATTTTTTACCAACATTTCGGCCTTAAATTGTTTATAAAAAAAAAAAACATATTTACTGGTGAGAAAAATATTTGATTAATTACTAAAAACATATTTAAGAAGCTCGTGTTAAAACTAAAAGACTAATCGGTTTAGCCGTTTTCGAGTGATGTTGGTCACCGACTGAGAACAACGCGTTTAAAGTTTGAAAAGCACTGAATCTAAGTCTGAAACGCCTTTTCAAATTTGCGTGTATCTTCGAAAATATTCACCGAAACGATATTACATTTTCTGTGTGTATTCTTAAATGTATGTAGATTAAGAAAAAAAAATCGATTTTTTGAAAATTCTAACTGTACATAACCCCTTAACGGTTATTCGTGTTCTGCCACCACTGTTGGATAGTGAAAATAGAACATGCACTAACAAAGAATAACTTTTCCATGTACTAGTTTCTAGGGGTATATTACTTACAATAGTTAGTTTCTTATGGCAAAAGCAAAATCATGGGCTAAAGAAAAAAATTACCTTTTACCTTCCCAAAATCTTGTTTATCGGTTTGTGTTTGGGGAAAACTGTTACTTACATCGTTCCAAAATGAGGGTAAGAAAAAAAAATCAAACTAATTCCACTGCTTAGGTCTTGAATATTGATCAAACAACTGTTTGGAACCAATATTTTATCTATTACAATGGAGACTCGCTCTTTGGATATTACTCATACGCCATGCATAACCGAAGATTAATTCCATTTGCTTGAAAAATATCTCTACGACATATGGGGAATTTGTTTTTTTTAAATTATGGCACATTATATACTAATTGCGTACGGTATTTGAGGACAACTTGTGAGCAAAACTAGTTAGCTTTAGCTTGAAAAAAATTTAATGAAACTTCATGACTTTTTTTTCCAATATTAACTTATTATAGGTATATCCATAAAATCATTCAATAAAATTGCCATTAACTGCAGTAACCTCCTCGCACCTGGTATGGAAACTATTGTATGTCCGCATGAAATGCTCCTTATTCTTATTTATCATAACGGTATTAATTTCAGGCTTCAGCGAAGAAACGGGGTTATGAGCGGATTATAATAAAAAAAAGTTTATTCCTACAATATCTCTTAAAAAACACCCGATATATAAATTATTTGCCTGTAATGTATAATTGGCACGTAAATCTTTCGACAGGTGCTATCTGGTACCAGTCTAACTCCAATCCACTCAACTACAAACAATTTACTCCCTAAGTGCGGCTGGCGCCGGAAAAAAACGTTTTCTATTATTTGAAGTTTCTCGCTCTCCCCCACGGGCATTGAATTCGTATCAATCGAATGGTCCCTTCATTCTATATTCTACAGCATGTTGCTTATTTATTAATGTAGTTGTAATCGATGTGTATTTACTTAAAAAAAAACCTTCCATTTAGATTGTTTGCTTAATTGTTTGATGTCAAATACTTTCACTATCGGGCTTTGATAAGAAAAGCGCGGCAGAAGAAGTAATTCTTGTCTTACATTGCCTTATAAAAACTTTCTATCCATCCGCTTCGGCTAAAGCTTTATTGAATTTGTAACCAAGTGATGGGTAATACAATGGCATCGTGATGCGCCTGTTGGATATAAAGTCGACAGGTAAGCGGATAACGTAACAAAGACACGTGCATACAGTTTTCCTGCGCTTGCGTAAAAGCACAACCGGCTTGGCGAGCTTTTCGTACAAAACAACTGTTCGTGATATCGTAAATGTAAGCGAGCTGTTAACTCTGTTTCGTATAAAAGGCAAAACATTGTTGATAAATTGACAGTTACGGTTTGAAAGCGCGACATTTTGTGGCATAAGCGGGAAATGTGGAAAGTGAAGAAAAGTGCCAAAAGTGAAGTTGAGTAACAAGTGAAACAAGAAATAATTAAAACGCCTAATTTTGATTCAAAGGCGATTAAATTAACTAATAACTAACTAACGGTAAAAAAAGAAATTCGCACGTTTGAAGCCCACTTCCAACGCCATGTTCGCTAAAATGCCTCTACGCTTTAGCTTCAACTTTTTTGACTTATCCCTATTGTTGGTTCTTTTAATTTCCTCGGTGAATTCGCAAGTTGACACAGAATCGCGTTTGGCGGCAACCAACGCAAACAATGACTCCACAGCCGGAACTGACAGCAAATGTGGTGACACTCAACGCATGGTCGACGAGTGTTTTAAGGATTTGCCCCCACATCTAATGGAATTTCTGCAAACCACAAAGATTGCCATAAATGAGCGCGACATCGCATCCAAGTGCACGTAAGTGAAAGTGATAATATTTGTGCTACCAAAGTTGTATGAACGCACATGTGCGCGTGTACATATTTGCTTCGTAATATTTGTTTATTTTCGCGCGACGCCACTTTTGCACGCATCTGTGGCTTTGCGGCAAATGAAGCGTTTAGCATTCTCTGCCACCACAAATGTGTCTCCTTGTTGGCTCGTGGGTCATGACTAGGGCTGTCAGATATATCTGTTGGAAAATCGAAAGAAATGTGAAGTAGTGTAAAATTCCGCAATAATTAAGTGAAAAAAATTGAGATTTGAGGTGAAGTGTTTTTAATTCCACGAATGTGAAATAGTAAGGCGTGGTACAAAGGAACTCACTATTTTTGCATGATATTGAAGGTCTTTTTAATATATTAACAATGATCTGAAAATAAAGATTTACACCGGTTTGCGCGACAATTTCTTGAAATTCTTTTTCATAGAAATGCTCGTTTCCATTGGCGAGCACTGGAAAAAGTCGATTTTCACAAGCTCCTTTTGAAGTGAATTTTTCACCACCCAAATCACTCGTCATGGAAAAGACAGTTGGTACGTGAGTGCATAAATAAAAATCTCCTTACCAAGCGTTCGTGGTTTCTGGCGAGTCACTATCGATGTTTGCGATCTGACATTTACCTCATGGAACAGAATTCTATCGATTTACAATTGCTGACAGTAGAGTCTAAATTAAGAGTACAGGACTAGTATGAGAGGAGCAAGAACTTGAGAATTTATTCAAGTTCCTGCAGCAGAACCTTCCCGATCGTCAGTCCTGGCTTGAACAGCATTTGCACTGGCGAATAGTGAATAGTGACCATGTCGGTTTTCGAGTTATCGAATTCGACGATTTACCACATTTTAACGACATTTCCCCTTAAACTGACTCTCCAGAGCGTGGCGCATCTTTGCTATGAAAAATACCGGAATGCAATTACTGAAACTAAAATTTCGGGTAAAGTTCGGTAGTGAGTAGCGATAAAATTGCTTTCAATATATGGAAGTTAGGTTAGGCTAGGCTGTAGCGTTTGTCCACTATGGGACACACTTATACTCATAGACCATTGTGATGCCGAATAGGGAATTTGTCCTTATAAGCTACAGTACACATTTGACCGTTCTGACTTAATTCTGGCGCTTAAGTTGAATTTTAAGTTTTGCTGTATTAAGAGTCTTAACGTGGAATTTTATTTCTTTCTTTTTTTCATTTTTGACTTCCTCTTCAGTCTGTTGAAGTAGATGGAATTGAGAGTTATATCTGTGATTAAAGGGTTTATGTGTGATTGAAGTCTGTTATTATTAGATATTAGATTATTGAAATAACGATGTATTTGGGCATTTGTGATGTAATAGGGTGCATTTATAATCATTCTTACGGTTTTTGACTGGAACCTTTGGAGTATTTCGATGCTAGAGTTAGCTGCAGTGCCTCAGAGTTGTATACCAAAGGTCCATATACTTTTGAGATAAGTGATTAGAGTAAGAATTTACTTTTGAGAGAAACATGAAAATCTCGGTTAATCAACCAATATAGATTTCGGATTTTACTTCTAAGTGCTTTGCGTTTCGTGAACATAGGCGTTTTCCATCTATGGTAAATTTGCTGTCAAGGTGCATGCACAGATATTTTGTAACATTATTTTGGGGAATGATTACATTATTGAGCAAAAGGGTGGTCAAGTGTTTTGTTTGAGCGTAAAGATAACGTGAGCAGTCTTCCGCCATTAAGCTATTGTATCAAGTCCTTTCTAGAGCCTCAAGAAAGCCACCTCGGGGTGGGAGTCTATAGCAAGTAGGGCGGTGTCATCTGGAAAAGTTCCGACAATAGAATAAATAGGCAATAGATAAAAGTATAATAATGAATGGGTAGAGTGATTTTTATTTGGCAGATTAAGCCCTCCTGCCAGACACGGTCGAAGGCTTGAGATGTGTCGAGAAATGCGGCAGTGCAATACTTCTTCTGCTCGGAAGCTTTGTGAATGCTATATACGAGACTGTGTACTTGTTCGATGGTACTGTGTGTTTTTTCTGAAGACTAATTGGTGATTTGAGATTAGTTTTCGGTCTTCAATTATGGACATCATTCTTTTGAGAAAAAGGGACCAATTAGTACGATAGCATTATATGTATACGTGAGAAAAGATATTATTTTATCTGGCAGTTGTTTAAATAGCTTTACAGTGATTAGATCATATCCGGGAGCTTTCTTTGTTTTGAGACTTTTTATTGATGATTTTACTTCGTTTTTCGAAAAAAATTTATGGGCGGGTCCATCTGGAGAATGAGTTCCAGGGTGTCTTTAACGAGTTCCAGGGTGTCATGCGGTATAAAGACTTGTGATAAGTAACGAGGAATTTTATGGCAAATATTTTTGTGGTACATTTTAAGTCGCTATATCCCTTGGTTGTGAGTATTTTTGGCGCTATACTGCAAAAAAGACCAAAAATACCCATCTATTGAGGAGTTAATGGCTTAAAATATTCAACTAAATTATTATTATTTTTTGCATAAAATCGCTGAACACATCAAATATCTAAAATGTAAGGATAACTTGGCTTTTTATGCTTATTTGCACTTTGATCCACTTAAAAAAATTCCAATTATTTATACCCGCATATTTTTGGTATTCTCTCTACCAGAATTTATTCTAAAACCTTGTTATTTTGGGGAAAAAAATAATAATAAATAAAAATATCGCACATTTGCAATATGGAGAAAATGCAAAAGACTGGCTGCAAAGGAAAAAAAAATTGTCCAGAATTAACGTAATTTTTGGGCTCTTCAAATTGGCACTTTGTTATACCAAAATTCAAGGATTATAAAACTGCGTACTGGAAATCTGTCTGAAAACTCCAATTATTTTTTTATTTTTCTAATTTTGCAAAAATTTGAAGGTTTGGCTTTAAGGATTTTTTGTTCGTGAAAATCAAGAAATTTTCATTTAATATTTGAATTAAATGAAAAATTAGTCGGTAAAAACTGTCAATAAGTCGCTGGGCTATAGTTATAAAACTTACTGCGTACGTATGTATATACATATGTATTCTACTGCGTAATTCTTTTGCGTAATATGAAAAAAAAAATTGCCATTTCCATTTGGAAGACTTAACCTTAATCTGGAAAATAATCAACCTAGTATTTTTCTAAGCATTAAAGTGCATGAAAAAATTTCTAAAAATCTAACTGCGTACTTATTTTGACTTAAGGTTTTCTAAGAGTCGGACTTATTCTTTGTGATGGACAATGGATTTTATCAGCCTTGCAACATGCAGTAACAGACTGCAAAGCTGCATCGAGCCTATCTTAGCTATTCCAATGAAATAAATGCGTTTTGCAACAAAGGCTAATCAACAAGAACGACTGATTATAAAATTGCAACATCCGTGAGAGTATTACCAAGGATGACTTTGATTATAAATAAATGATTGATTACAAGGTTTTGCCATCCGAAGCAAAATTGTAAAAGGAAATTTGGCTATTACGTCATAGTACGGCAGTTAAGACGTAACTCTGTTATTGTCCGTGTAGCATGTCACTAGGTTTAAAAGGGTTTAGGTGTTGCTCATCGTTCATGAATGCTATTGATAAAGATTAGGGATATTAGTGCCAGCCAGATAACTTAAAACAAAATGGTTTAACGAGGAATAGCAGATAAACAGCTGCTTCTTCTTTATTTGCCAATTCGATTCCGAATATAGGCGATCATACAATTTATCCAATATATATAATATTATAATTAAATATTGAATTACAAAAATATTTTACGTTTAATATAAATTTGTTATAATTTCATGATAAAGGTCTCTATTTCTCGCTGTCTCCAATAAAGTTCCTACATTGCCGATTCCAGTCCAATGTCTTATATTTCTCAGCCTGGATAGCTGTTTTCTGCATATGCCTCGTTTGCCTTCTATTTTTCCTTACAGGATTAGTTGCAGTACATGATATTTGTCATTTCTCAAAATATGACCCAAATACGCAGCTTTTCTCCTTTTTATGGTGGTTAGTAATTGTCGATCATGCTGAATTCTACGCAATACTTCCGCATTTGTTACTCTATCTGTCCAGGGTATTCTTAGAATTCTTCTACACATCCACATTCCAAATGCTTCTATTTTATTAATTTCAGTGGTTTTAATGGTCCATATCTCCATAGCATACAGAAGTACAGACAGCACGTAACATTTAACGAATCGAATTTTTAATTTAATATTGAAGTCATGATTATTAAGAACCTTTTTGTACTTATGGAATGCAGCCCTAGAAATTTCAATTCGAGCTTTTATTTCTTTTGAAGAATTCCAATTTTCGTTAATCCAGCAACCCAAGTATTTGAAATTTTTTACTCTTCCTATGAGCAACTCATTAATTGTTAAGCTTGTGTCAACATAGGTGTTCTTTCTGCTGGCAATCATATATTTAGTTTTATTAATATTGATAAACTGCTACTGTGGCTTAATAAATGATAGGTAACGGTCTAAGTGAGTTGGTTTGGATAATGACTACTACTTCTAGCTACCTACTGACCTACCATATTTTCAATTGTCTGTGATTATCAAGCGCGAGATTACGAGCTTTCGGGAAACCATTCCTCAAACACATTGAAGAGATTTCACTTTTGGAGTAAAATCTCTGTTTTTCTTTCTAGACGCATCGAAAGGGCTATAGGAAGTAGCACTCTTGAAAGCCAAACCACCAAAAAAGCAGAAAATTTTGCTTTAGAACGGCGCCAGACTTTAATGAATTGTCTCGCAGTTCAGATACACAGCCACTTAACACTAATTTTAAAGAGAAAAATTTAATTTTGCTAGTCATGTAAATTTTATTATTACCACATCTTTTATTATTACCACATCTTATCTTTGTTAGGCGTCATAGCTCTGATTTCTCTGACTCTTCTACGCTCAAGTTTTCGTATACGACATTCGTACGTTCTCAAGCTGAGTATGCGTGCTTCGTTTGGTTTTCTATTATACAGTGGTCACACAATTTATTCGTACACTCAGAGTTTATTTGTAAAAAATAACATATTTATTCAATATTTAAGGAACAACAACTTCTAATTTTTTTTTTGGAATTATTGAACTTAAGCCAATTTTATTCGTACATAGCCATTATAAGGAATATTTTATTAAAAAAAAAAAAATGAAAAAAACGAGTATTTAGTACTCTGTTGGGCCGCCTTTAGCGGCGCCTTTTGTGGGCTGCTTCCAAACGTCGTTGCATACTTTTTACCAGTACCTTGGTTTCATTAGCTGCAATTTTTTCTCACTCAACACTTAAAGCTGTCTTTAATGATGCCTTTGATGTTATTTGGTGTTTTCTCATTCTCCTTTCTAAGAGCTCCCCGACATCCTCAATTGGGCTCAGATCCGGTGATTGAGGTGGATATTTAAGCTGCTTACAGTGGGAAATAAGCCATACTTACACGTGATACGATGAGTGTTTTGGGTCATTGTCTTGTTGGAGCAAGAACCCTCTAGCATTCAGTACAAGTTTAACGGCACTATTATGCAAATTGTTCTTCAAAATGCTTAAATACAGATGTTTGTTCATTTTATCATCAATGAAAACCATTTTTTCAACTCCAGATGCAACTATTCACCGCCAAACCACTGCATTTCCTCCTTCATGCTTAACGATAGGAATACGATTTTTTCATTCTGTTCTGTATTTTCTTTTCGCCAAACTTTTGGAGGACCATCTGATTCGAAAACATTAAATTTCGCCTCACCACTGAATATGACGTTTTCCCAAGAAGAATGTGGCTCATTTATGTAGCATTTGGCAAACTCCAATCTCTTCTTTCTGTAAATATCTGAAATGTAGGGCTTGCGGCGTGCCACTCTGCTATATTAACCCCCATTTTGCAGACAATTAAGTACTGTTTATGGGCTTACGTTTTTATGCAAAGACTCTAGAATATTTCGGCGTAGTATCGTGGAGGTTATTTTGGGATTTTGCGCGACTGATGCTACTATGTTGCGTTCCGCACGTGAAGTCAATATTTTTCGCCTTCCGGCTTGGTGGTGCTTCCAATATTAACGTAATTAGCAATAAAACTTTGCACCATATAATGTGATTTGCCAATTTTTACGACGATTTCGCGCAGAAACTTGTTCTCCGTGTATAATTCAATAACAATTTTACGCATTTCTAATGGTAAATTCGCACTTCGCCCCATTTTGTCACTATCAATCGAGATTTTACGCGCACTTCAAGCTGAATCGGCGATAAAAACTAAGAAAAAACAACCTACCTATTTCGTTTTCAGCAATATTAGTAAAAAAAAAAAACACAAACGATTTTCCAGAAAGTATTTTTACCTTTCACGTTGCGTAATTTATGCTTTTCGAATCCTATCCCTACCTTTGAAGCGCGATGCTTATAGATTAACTTAAAATAATTGCAGAACAGGAGAATAAACTTATCTTTCTTTGTCTTGCATTTTTGATTTGATCCGCGGTGCTGCTGACTGTCCCGTGCTTCTTCAGAGGATTTTCTTTAATATTCCGGCTAGACCTCTCCATAGTTGGGAGTTCTTCTATGTTTTTATCTCACCATAAAATCTCTTTATGCTCAAAATGCTTCTATTAATAGATCCTTAATAACGTGTAGATGACTTGGAGCGCTCCGGACGACCATCCACGTCAACGGATGACCAACACGTCAATAAAGTGAAGGAGTTAGTGCTCAAAAATCGTCGGTTGTGGTGCACTATGAATTCCTTCCACCTGGCCAAATCGTTAATAAGGAATATTATTTGAGCGTTATGCGACGTTTACCTGAAGCAATTCGTCTAAAAAGACCAGAATTATGGGCCAACAACTCTTGGTTTTTGCATCACGATAATGCACCGTCTCACACTGCACTCGTTCTTCGTGACCATTCCGCCAAAAATTCCACGCATATCGTTCCTCAACCACCGTATTAACAGTCACTAAGTCATTCTCAAATGTTCCAGTTAAAGTTGGAACTCGACAAAGCTTAGTTGACAATAGCTCTATTCTAGTTTTTTCGCTCCACTAAATGGGACACTAAATGTTTTAGATACCAATATAATATTCACCTCATTGGATATAACTGCTAACTTAGCATTTTTCACATCTTATGCTCTTTATTTTCTTATTCAACATTTCTTAGATATTTTAGCACACTTAGCTACACAGCCGAGCTTGCTCTATATTTTATTGAAATGATTAAAAATAATCGAAAATAATTAAAAAAATGTTTACCTAGTATAAATGTTTCTCACATATCTACATTACTGATAAAAACTCACTTATTTCTTAAAAATTGTTGAGTCGAGTTTCATAGACTTGTTTGTATGGTGACGGGAATTTTCCACGTAGCACAAACAATGCAACTAAACGCCCACACCCTTTTCTTATTATCGACAAATTGCGTGACTCGTAAAAAATAAATCAAAATATGTTTTCTTAATATTCCGAAAACGCCAGGCTGTCTAGCTTTGTTCCGTACAATATTGAAAAGCAGCAGAACCACAATACCCGCAGTTACTTTACCAAAGAAAATTCGAGGAAAAAGGAATGCTAAAACTAATAATAGTCGCTTTTAATTCGGCTCTGCTTGCTTGGCAAAACATTTTTGCGTGGAAGCAAAAAAACAAAATAAGTGAGCAGAAGCAACCTTTTATGAATTTTGTTTATGACTGCTTAGCTCGACTTTTTTATACCAGTGCCATGGTTTATAGGTACATGTGAAATAATATTAGTAATAGGAGAAATTTGTCACTGTCTTATAGGAGGTGTGTGCGTATTCGATTTTCGCGAAGAGGCAAAGGACAGAAATGTTAAAAAATTTACCATTTCTGACTATTAAAGGGACAATTACGAGGGGTGCCTTTTATATTTCGGGATTAGAGAACAAAAACAAATTTTAATCATGGAAAATCACTTTATTGTTTTTCAAAATATTCTCCATGAAGATCTATACACTTTTGCATGCGTTTGAGCCAATTGTCGAAGCACTTTTGCCACTCTGAATGAGGTACCTCCAAAACATGCATTCTGAATGCCGCAACCGCTTATTCAGGTGTCGAAAAACGTTGACCTCTCAGTTTGTTTTTTACGTACGGGAATAAAAAGAAGTCATTCGGTGCCAAGTCAGGACTATACGGCGGATGACCCATTAATTCGATGTTTTGGGTGCTCAAAAATGCAGTTGTTTGAGCCGATGTGTGAGAGCTCGCATTGTCCTGGTGAAGAGTGATCCGTCTTTGGCGATTGGTTTTCCTAATTTCTTGGAAGACAACTGGCAAACAAATGGTTGTGTACCACTCAGAATTTACTGTTCTGCGTTGTTCTAGTGGTACGGTTGCGACAGATGACCATTTGCTTGGAAGTGCTTCGTGCGCGAACAACTTTGGTTAGATTTGGCTCATCTTGAAACACCCATACAGTCGACTGCTGTTTACTTTCGGGCTCATACGCGTAAATCCATGATTCGTCACCTGTCACGATGTCATAGATGTGTTTCGAAACCCCGCGAGCGTTTTTTTGAGCATTTCCTTCGACCAATCGACACGAGCCTCTTTTTGAGCGATTGACAAATTGTGTGGGATCCAACGCGAACAAATTTTTTTGACAGTCAAATGTTTATGCAATATTGAATGTATGCTGGTCCCACTAATGCCTAAGATTGTCTCAATCTCACGATAGGTCACATGACGATCTTGCAATATCAGTTCGCGCACAGCATCAATGGTTTTCGGAACAACAACTGATTTTGGACGACCTTCACGAAATTCGTCTTGGAGTGAACTACGACCACGATTGAATGTAGTGACAGTATTTTTTCACCTTTAAACACTTGAAATATTTCTTCCAACAAATAGAAAAAATTGAACAAATTAAAAATGCTGCTCGCATACTCTAGAAGACTGGGTAAGTGGTACACCACTGGCACATGAAACAAGCCTATGCCTTCATTACTCCACGTTTTGCAGCAAATTGCACAGCCTCACTTAGACAAGTCAAATTTTTTATTCACAGGTAAATTACATTTCACAGGTTTTATTTTTTTTTTTTCAAAACACAAAAATTCAAACACAGAATGAAAGAAAAAAAAAACTGAATTATATTTTGAAGATAATATCAAAATTGCCCCCAAACAAAGGTACATGCCTCCAAAGAAGCAACACATGCAAAATACAAATAATAACTTGTAGTTTCTGTAAGAAGGAAGATTAAACCGTCAATCATGTGTTAGCATCGTTCACAGCACTGATGCATAAGCGGGTCAAACACTTGGTCAAACATATTTTATAAGTAGAAGATTTAAAAGTTAATAAAATATGGTAGAACAAATACTAAAAGTAATTGCGAAAATTGGGCTCAGAGAAATATTCTGAAGCCATGAAGGGGGCACTCTAGATCCTTCAGGTCGCAGTGCTAACTCTCATCAAAATAACTAAAATAATAACGGCATTATTACTATTATTAGGCTACTGCGACCAAAAAAGAAATACTGTGCAAAGCTTGCTAGAGCACCTTATATTTTAAGGACTTTTAAACATTTTTGCACATTCGCAAAGAATGCTTTCTGAAATTTCATTGTCCATTTCCTAGAATCAATAGATGATGGCCTATTTTTTTTAAAGTGATGTCTCAGGCTACATTGGCTTGAAAAGTAACTAGTGAAAAGTCTTAAGAGTACTCAGCTGAGCGAAAGTAGCTTATCAGAAATTTCTCTGTCTGGCGTTAGAAATATTTTGGCTTGTCGCTGACCGAAAGAATTTCGCCAGTGTTCAACAAATTACTTCTTCTCCCATTTTCTGAAAAAATCGTTGGTGTAGCCTTTTGTAAGTCCACAGAAGGACGCTGGATAATCAGCAATTTCATTTCCCTCATATCCCTCATGTTCAGGAACCCAACCTAATAATACTGTGTTGAAGTTCACTAACGTGTTAAGAAGGCTTAGGCAGGCATTTTGAGGTGATTGTTGTTGATAGAGAGGCATTCAAAGCCGCCTGACTATCTGAACATATCTATGTCACATAAATGTGAGTTCTCTTTATTTTCCTACGGAGACATTCCCTCACACACATCTCCATGGCAAGTATCTCTGCCCGGAAGATTTGTTGGTTAAAAACGCAATGGATAATAAAAGCTAAAAGGCATGTCAAATACATACATACAAGGCAGCTGAATATCAGAAAAAAATGGAGAAAGCTGCCTTATTACTTCACTATTATTATTTCACCGGGGGTCAGTGCAGGGTGCGTATAATAAGTAGTAGCAGCTATTTTGCTTTAGTAATGTGTTTTGTTTATGCTTATAGGCACTAACAAAATCTATAAACAAAAATTGGCAATGCAGAGACCAAATAAGTACGAAAAAGTCAAATCAGCTGCTCTATGCTACTATGATACCTGTTGAATGTGCCTTAGGCTAGCGCTTGTTACTATAAATGAGGATAATACACGATTATTTTTGTGAATAGTCCATAAAAACAATAGTAAATACTTTAAAAAACTATGACTTTTTAATATTTGTTAACTTTTCATTAATTTTATTTTTGCTTGCACTCAGTTTCTCTAAAAATTTCCCAAGAAAATACAAACCGAAAAAAATAAAATTTTTATTGAGGAAGGTTATCTTTTTTAGCCAATTGCTTTCGAATTTTTGTTTAGCCAGTAGGTTAGGCTAGGGATTAAGAGTTATAAAATCAAATCATACTCAAAAAAATGTTTGTTCGATTCTTGATGTTTATACAACTGAGGTTTTAAAATTCCTCAGGGGAATATCTACCAAGCATTCAACATCTTGGCAATGTAGCTTGCTAGTCTAGCTAGAAGTCGTTTCAAGGGGTACCCATTCTTATAGCGTCTATTAAAATCTATCAAAGTTCAGTCAAAGCCGCTATTGTTAGGAAAGTATCCTCTCTACTTAGAGTAAGCAGATATTTCATGCGTTGCGCATTTATTGTCGGCAAAGGCAGGCGAGCCATTTAGGAGGGTGGTCAAATATACACTGCAATCCTAGGAAGCTTTTCCTTGATTAGCACCGAGTAGGCTTGTAGCAGAATACCTGAAATATTTCCGATGTCGTCAAAAGGTGTAGTGTTTAGTGATTGAGTTTAGAATGCTGCAGTAGTTATTAGGTTAGGTTAGGTAGTGCTGCCTGATCTATGGAAAGAGCTCACTTAGGCCTCTGGGGTCCATTATATTACCAGTGCTATATGTTTGGAATCGAATTATTATTTTATGTAAATCTTTATGCACGTCTTCGCGAGTTTTAGCAAGTCGTTCAGCCTTTTGTCAACAATATCCTTGATGGATGAAACATATGCTAATCCTCGGCACATTTGTCGACAAAGAGCGGGACGGTGGCAAAGTAGGAGCTCGAAATTACCCCTAGCTTTCCCTTCGTTTCATGTGTTACACGCATCACTAATCCTAATTTGGCTGGGTGACGTGGAATGAGACAGTGGGGCGTCAGTACTCCAACCAATATTTTGAAGTAGTTTCTAGAGAGGGATAAAATAAAGGTTGTGGTTTTCGTATGCCAAATCCTTAGCACAATTTTGGCAGTTTAAGCGGGGTTGAGTGTTGTCATATCGACTGCGTTTACAGAGCTAGATCTTCATTTAGTTTCGTTTCCAGAACGGGTGTGATGGGCATTTTTCTGTCGTGCTCAAATACCTGCCTTAGGGAGGTCATCGGCTCCCTCATTTCCATCTATTCCTTTGTGTCCTGGTATCCAGTAAATAGTAACCTACCCGTTTCTGTGGAGTTCATCCATTTTGGATCTGCATTGTTGAACACATTTCGAGTTAGTCCAAGGAGTCATAATTGCTTTAATTGCTTCGCTATCAATGAGTGCGAGTATAAAGACAGATTAATTCTAGAACCAATCCAGTTGCTTTTATTGCGGCATAGATTTTAGCTTGAAATATACCACATTCTATAATAATGGATATAGGTACCAAAATATTTAAATTTTTTAAAAGTTTAAAAAATATTTTTTCTTCAAATTAAAAACTTTAAAAAAGCTTATACTTTTTGGTAAGAAACATTGACCATAAATATTAATTATACTCTTTTATAAAATTTACCACATTTTTCGTGTAAAATTGTTTTTTCGTTAATTGTTTAAAGTAATATATTAGTTGACACCCCCTTAATAAACTACAAACAACATGCGCACGCACCCACAACAACTTCTCTCACGTTAAAGCTACAACACAACCCGAAAACCAGAAACAGTTTTTCAAGTAAATACAGAAAAATTTCGTAATGAACAAAAAGCTAGAATAAAATGTGAATTAAAAATTGAAAAAAGGCTATTTAATTCAAATTACATTCAATTTAAATAAATTAGATTTTAAATTTAAATTAAAAATCAAGTAGCAAATACGAGGAGAGCAAGAATTCGCCTTGATAATAACCTGATATTCACTTTTATAAAAGTTGAGTTCATTCTACAACAATGCCCAAGTAAAATTTTCTTCAAATTCTTAAATTTTTTAAACAAAACATTTATACACTTTTTTCGCACACAAATTGTCAGTGGAAAAAAAAAATTTCATATGAAAATATTTTGACGTTTATTTTAATTTTTTCAATGAACGCAAATCGAAAATGTTATGAAAACGGAAAGAATTTTGGCTTGATGTTTGCACAGAATGAAAATCGACCCCCTGGTATCACTTCGCGTTGAGAAAAGCCCTAAGGTAATTGAGAAGCTAGGCTAAAAAAACTGAAGTGTACGACATTACCACAGTTTTTCGTTAGAATGGCGTTATTTGGCAGTACTCCGCATATACTAACAAGACAAGCAAATCTCAGACTAATCTTTACAGCAACCTTCCCTATCACTGGTCGTTAGATTCAAGCTTGGTCTGGAATCTTCTTGATTAATGTGTGTGGGATGGCACTTGAAGCAAAGTCAAGGCAAAGCTTCATAACACTAAGGTCGCATCATGGAGTGGTGATCACAGTGGCGAGCAAAAGGAAGTTCGTGCATGTTTTCGCTTCAGGCTGCTTCTGAAGCTGGTTATTCCATCTGAATAATTTTCAACTATGAGATGTGTATTTTCACTGTACAAAGACACGTGTAAACAAAATTACTTTTTTAAGCACGCTTAAATTATGGAGGGAACACTTCTCGAACTTGTTAAATAGTGACAGCTACGCGTGTCACAGATAATGTGAAGATTGCGATACTCCAATCGTTCCGCTATGACGATGTGAGAATAGCGACAACGCGGCTAAATAACAACAAAACTGCGGGAGCCGACGGACTGCCGGCTGCTCAACACCAGGAGCGCCATCAAAATTGGGGAGGACCTCTTCGAGCCGTTTGATGCCAAACGAGGTTTCTGATAGGGTGACTAGCTTTGGTGTCGCTTCTTTAACCTGATGTGAAAAAGAGCGTGCGAGCCGCAGAACTTAATCGCGCAGGCAAAATTTTTATAAGAGCGTATGTCGATGATATTGACATCATGTCATGTCGTCTGAATGGATACAAATGCTCCGGCTCTGAAAGTGTTCGATGCGGTACCAGCTGGTTGTAGCAGAGGAAGAGGAAGACCTCCTCTGCGTTAGAAAGATCAGGTGGAGAAGGACTTGGCTTCACTTGGTTTGTCCAATTGGCGCCGGTTAGCACGAGAAAGGAACGACTGGCGCGCTTTGCTAAACTCGGCCAAAATCGCGTAAGCGCTTATTACTCCTGTTAAGAAAAAGAAAGGTCCAAAATCAATGGTTGGCTAAGTTTCCGAAGATGGTATTAATCATCAATCAAGCAAGCGCCCAAATATATATTTGAGTTTTGATTTTCTGGAATTTCTTTTACTTTATTACCATCACTGGTTATAGTATATATCTAATAACTTTAGTATACAAATTTAAATCTTTATCGCCTCCATTATCAATTTGTAGCGAATTGCCATAACTTTTAGTAGCTTTACTAAGTGAAACGAACTTAAAACTAATTAAATTTAAATAATAATATTGTTATTTCATAAATTATAATTATATATTATATATATATTATATTATATATTATATAATAATTCATACAGTAACTCAAGATGACACAAATCCTGAATATTGTTTTTTTTTTGTATGGTAATTGCTTTTCGTAAGTCATTTATAGGCCTAAATTCATTTTCTATTAATTTGGTTAAATCTCTAATTAAATTAGCCATAATTTCAGGTTTATATTTTTCTGCACTGTTGGGCGCTATGGAAACCTTGTGAATGCTTAAAAATAATTAGCACGTAACAGGAATTATTTCTCTTAGTTATATAAAGTTGGCTTCTCTAAATAACCAAAAAACAAACTGCGTATGTAAAAAAGAGCTGCCAGAACATAAAAGCAATGTAATTGTGTTTATTGTGTGCATACTAAAAAGGAAGCAAAACAAAAAAAAAAAAAAAAAATGTAAGCCTCTTTGTGAAACTCTCACACGTTTCGTCAAAAATCAACTTTTTGTGTTAAATGCATATGCATCAAGAGATATAGATTTTGTGTAATAATGCTCCATACTCAGTATTTCAAGTTCTGTAAAGCTTCAAAGGTTGATACTTTTAAATAATTGTTTTAAAAGCTCGTTCTCACTGTAAGTTAATAGTATGAATATCAAATGGAAGAGGATATGTACAGCTATTAAGTAAATTGTGCGCACTTTTTTATGCCTGATTAAATATAGATTTTGTATGGCATCCACTTCTTCTTTATTTGTAAATTCATAAGAAAGAATATAAGCGATCACAGCAAAATAGTTCACTAATTTTAATATAAATTAACTTTCAACTCTTCTTTTAGTTAACACTAAAGTTAACTCTTCTTTTTACATATAACAAACATGTGAAATATTGAAAACAATATTATGGTAATTGTCTCTGCTTCTTGTTGCTTCCACCAACTTCCCAATAATTTTTACATAGACAAGACATTTGCTTACTTCCGATTTCTCGTTTGCCTTCGATTTTACGATGTACAATCAGTTGCAACAACTCGTATTTAGAACCACGCATAATATGACCAAAATATGCGGTTCTGCGGCGCTTTATCATTAGTAACAACTTTCTATCCTTTCTAAGTTTCGTTAATTCCTCTTACATAGTTAATTCCTCTTCAAACTTCCCCGACACCTGACTGAGAAGTTTTTCAAGGTATAGAGAATGTAGCTAATTCATTATCCACACAGCTGATATGCGCCACTTTAGTCAAGCGAAAGTCGGTCAAAACAGAGAAAGTGCTGTGAATAATTATCTCCGCTCGAGCGAAGTGGGTGGCCGATGATGCTTATAGTAGCCATATGTACATATATTAGCCCCATGGGTTCTGCCCTGTGATCATCCAACCAGAATTCGTAGCTCATTTCTCTTCAGTTTGATAAGAAATTTGTTACTAACATTGTCTACCCGCGATATTTTTATTATGTGCTAATATCACCACATCTCAAACGCCTCTAATTTATTCATGTTCCTAACCTTTAGTGTTCATGCCTCTACAATGTACAACAAAACAAAGCAAACGCAACATTTAAGGTACCGAAGACGTAATTTTATGTTAAAGGATTTATTGGAAAGAACTTTTTTGTAATTGAAAGCTTCTTTTGCTGCTTCAATCCGACAGCATGTTTGTCTATCATTTATCCATGTTTCCCTAAGCTTTTGGCTCGGATTGTCGCAGTTCACTGGGTATATTTTTTCCATAGAAGGGCTTTTTTACTAAACAAAACAAAACAAAAAAATATTTTGTCTGATGGAAATCTTTATTTTGACCTGAATACACTCCATTACTTGCCTGTTTGTATACTGCGGCTGTCTGGTTCAGAAATATCAAATGATTTACGTAATACGCCATTTACAAAAATTATAAATCTTCCGATAGGGTGATTAGTTATATGCCTTAAATCGAGCGATGGACTTAGCCAAAAAGAACCTTGATTTCAGCAATATGGTGCCATAGCGCGTTCAACTTAACATCGAGTGCTGTATACAAAGCTGTCGCGTTTTTGAAATAAAAGTATTGGAAAGCCTGAAAATAGCGTTAGCCAAGAACTTTTAGGAAACATTTTAGCTGAATACTGGGTTCTTTTGAATTTTACTATTATGAGAAATTGGAGAGTGCTCGTATCTGTTGAAAATAAGACAATGTTTGGACAATTGATCGTTTGCTCATAGCACGATTTCAAGTTGAAGTTATCTTTTTCATTGAGCCTTTCGGTCAACACTGCGTATACGCAATCTACTACTCGCTGCAGTTGTAATAAAAGTTTGTGATTATTAAAAAAATAAAAGAACTGTTCGCAAGGTTTTGACTAATTTACAAAAGAAAAATAAGAAAAATCGTTTTATTTTTTACATTTCCAAATAAATTATTTTTAAGGGGATCGCCCTCTTTTACTTCGAAAATGTAAGGCGATGGAAAGTCTGTGAGCTCAGATTCGTATTCAGATCTTCTGAATACCTGTGCTGTGCTATAGGGGGCCCTCGCGTTATAAGGTCTCAAGTGCTTGAGAAGTTTTGCTCTTCATTATATGCTACTTGTGTGAAAAAATTTCACCAGATAATTTTTCTTTAATAATGCCAAGAAACTCGCTTACGATTCAACATTTTTCTAATGCATGTGCTTTTTGTGCATGTTTATAAATAATTTTAGACATGTTAAAAGGGACACTTTACTATTTTTAGCAGTGCTTAATAAAATACAGCACAATGATTGTACGACCAAAACAGAGTCGGAGTAGGCGGCAAAAAAAAAAAAAACTATTGGTTATACGTCTATATACTTGTACGATTATACGTTTGTAGACCATTCGCCAAAAATGTTGACAAAATCACAGAAATGTGGGAGTCATACCTGCATGCCCGCACTTATTCCATTGCTTAGCAAGTGGAGATTAGCCACAAGCAAAATTTAATTTAGTCCAATTACCCTAACGATGTTAATTTTATCTTCAAATTCCATGGAAAAAACGAGAAAGTTCACAACTTTTTACTTTCACGTAATAAATAGCCGCAAAATTGAGTAATTTTTATTGAATTTTTTAAGAACTCCATTTGCCGAATGAAAGCAATCCAAAGGCAACGACTATAGTAGTGCTTATGCTTGGTATAGATATTTACGTATGTATGCAAGTACCGTTGTATGCACGTAAATGTGTAAGCGCTTTTTAAGTTGTGTAATGAAAATTAAATATTTAAGCGTCAGATTTGTTACGGCTGAACGCGCAAATAAAAAATTCTTACATTCAACTGTGTTTTTTTCTCTTATTTAGTAGTCAATGAACTGTGCTACAGAAAATTGTGGTAAAATTTAAAGATTCGGTTAAGTTGAAGAGCGATCCTGCATTGGATTTCAAGTCTGACATTATGAATGGTGAATAATCAGAGCTTCTATGGAAAAAATTATAACTAAGTTCTATTTTTCATTAAAAATTGCTTTAAACAACTATAAAAAAGAATAAGTAGTTTCCAAAAGAGTTCCCTGGCTTAGCCTCGATATCAAATTTATTTTTTAGTAAATAAAAATAATACCAACGTTAATGGGAGTGAATCAAAAAAAAAGCAGAGAAAGTCATCTTTTTATTCCATAAAGCCAAAGTGTGTTGTTTTATCGGTTTAAAAATATGAAAAAAATCTACTTTATCGCCTTTTCGAAATACTATGTTTTTAGTAATCCCTATTCAGCCTTTTCTGTCTAATGTGCTTGAATATTTAATGTATCGCCAAATTTATTAATAAGACAAAAACACGTCGTTAGTTAATGAATATCAATCTGACTTCAGATACAACGAACG
>JAYXIM010017269.1:0-53112 GCA_037575425.1 Anastrepha fraterculus
GTGGGACATAGGGCAACAAGAGGTGTATTCATTGTAAATATAAGCCACAAAATACCAGAAAATACTAAAGAAACCATACTGACATTTTAACAAAAAGTTACATAACCTCAAGTATAGCAAATTAGTCGTTCCCTTAAGGGGAGATATACGGAGATGGCGGACGTTTGAACATAAGTATTGATTATTGGGCTAAAAATGAGTTCTTATTTTGCCTATAGAACAAAAACTATGTAACGGAAAAAAAATCCTATGACATCTACTAGATAATGTTGTATAGAATAACCACAAAAAGCCTCAAGGCAATCGGTTTATTACTTTTCGAGAAATTTTGGGTACCAACTTGAAAAACGTGGTTTTGAGAAAAACACGTTTGAAAATTTGGGAATGAATGAATGCCCATAAAATCAAGTTTCACGTTCTCGGCTGTAACTAGCTTATTTATCGAAATATTACCTTGTCCTTTTCACTAGATATTCTAGAGCCCTCAAACTTTAAGAAAATGCAAAAA
The DNA here is from genome assembly GCA_037575425.1 of Anastrepha fraterculus. Lineage (NCBI taxonomy): Eukaryota > Metazoa > Arthropoda > Insecta > Diptera > Tephritidae > Anastrepha > Anastrepha fraterculus. The sequence goes on from JAYXIM010017269.1 coordinate 509, forward strand.
AAAAAAATCGATTTTTCACGACCTTCTAGGTGTATATCTCCCCTTAACAAATGAGTCTCGCTTAACAAAAAAAAAAACTCATAAATTAAATTGTACATAAGCATAACACTTTTCTTTAAAAAAAAAACGCACATTCTAAAGACAATTTGTCACGCATACCAAGTTCTTTAAGTAGTTCAATAAAAATTTGGTGTTTTATTTTCTTAAAATGGGCATTTTAGTGCGTTTTTATATCCAAAGCTAGGCAACACTGCAGTCACGAGAGAGAGGTTTAACTGCCGAAAGCAGAAGAACACCAACAACAACTGCAATCGCGGGCAATGCCACCAGATGTTAAAAAAAAGTCAAGCTAAGTAAAACTGAGTGAATTATTCAACTAATTATTAAAATTATAAACATTACATTTTAATTAGAACAGGCTAGAAAAATGTCATGAAGAAAGAACTAAGACTCCGAGGCTAAATAACAAAAAAAAGGTAAAACAAGTTACGAAAATGGTAATCTGGCCATACTGGTGCTAAAATCACGTAACTCGTTGTCAAATTCGCTGAGAGCAAAGTAACGGGACCACGATAGGTGCCATCTCATTATTTTTTCCATCATGGTTTTTTCCCTTATATCCAATGCTGAAATATGGCAAAAGGTTGGTGAGTTGGATATAAATAAATACAGGGTGGCGCACGAATCGTGCTACAAAAACAAAACGTAATAACTTTTTTTCTGTGTGAGTAATCGGCTTTTGTTTTTTTTTTTTGCAGATTAGTATTTAGATTTACAAAAAATGGAGGCTTGGGATACCGAAAAGAGGATTTGGATAGTGCAGTGGTACCATGCTTTGCAGTCCATCATTTCCGTCCAAAGGGAATTTAGGCGGGAGTTTGGCGGCACTCCCCCGAGCAGATGGACCATTATGAGGCTGGTGAACATGTTTGGTGAATCTGGAAGCATCGCACGCAGACCGTACCATCGAGATCCCCATGTTCGGGTCGAAGCCACAATCGCGGCTGTAGCATCGTCAATTCAGGCAAATCCAAGAGTTTCGACTCGTAACTTGTCGGCGCAAATTGGAGTTAGCAGACGGTCATTGCAGCGGATAGTTCATGATGACTTAAACTTGTTTCCGTACAAAGTTCAAATCACAAGCAAATTAAACCCTCTGGATTTGCCTATTCGCCTGGAATTTTGCCAAAAAATTATTGAAATGGCCGAAGAAGACAACAACTTCATAAATTGCTTGTTTATGTCTGATGAGGCCCATTTTGATCTAAACGGCAAGCAAAATTGCCGTATATGGAGTCAATCAAATCCGCAAATACTCCATGAGATGGAGCTGCACCCAGAACGAGTCACAGTGTGGTGCGCAGTTTCATCAAGGTGCATTGTCGGGCCATACTTCTTCGAAGAAAACGGTGTAACAGCGACTGTAAATAAGGACCGTTATTTAAACATGTTGAAGGTGTTTTTTTATCCAGAACTGCGGCGAAGACGTATCCCTTTTAACAGCATTTGGTTCCAGCAAGATGGAGCAACTGCACATATAGCCAGACCGGTTATGGAGGAGCTCCAACGAAAATTTAGAAGTAAATTGATATCCAGAAATTCCACTTTCCGCTGGCCCCCAAGGTCACCTGACCTCACTGCACCAGATTTTTTTTTATGGGGTTATCTCAAACAAGAGGTGTATAAAACAAAACCAAGTAATTTGACTGAATTGAAGCAGCCCATCACAACAATAATTGAGGCGATCCCGACTTCAACCCTTCAGTGCGCAATGAACAATTTTCTCATCAGGTGTCACATATGCGTGAATGAGCATGGAGGTCATTTACGTTCTATTATTTTCAAAACTAATTAGTTACATAAAATAAAGTTGAATTATCTATACAATAAAAAAACAAAAAGTTAAATACATTGATTAGAAAAAAAGTTATTACGTTTTGTTTTTGTAGCACGATTCGTGCGCCACCCTGTAAATAAATAAAAAATATAATAGTGGCGTAAATACTCTTATTCCCATAAACCACAAAACCTTTTCGCGTCACTACAACCAACGGCGGCCGCCGTGATTTTTGGGTCATCGTGAAGGACAAGGACCGCAATACAGAAATTGGTGAGGACAAGTTAGTGATGTGAAGAATAAAACCCATGCACGTCGCTCAAGAACAGCCGAAAATATTCCTGTTGTAGCCGAAAGTGTTGAAGAAAACCCGGGTTTGTCCATTCCTCGGCGATCTTTGGAATTAGGCATTCCACAAACGTCATTACACCGTATTTTGCATAAATACTATATATGGGTATTAAGGCTTATAAAGTCCAGTCCATTTCCACCTCGGTGGCTTCGTCAACAAGCAAAATTGTCGGATCTGGGGCTCAGAAAATCCAAAAGTTATTGTTGAAAAGTTTCTCTATCCTCAACGTGTGACTCCTTGGTGCGATTTGTGGTCCGGCGGAGTAATTGGACCTTACTTTTTCGACAATGAAGCTGGAGCAACAGTTACGGTGAATAGATTGCGCTATCGAGAGATGACCAACGATTTTTTATGGCCGGAATTGGATGGTATTGATCTGGACAACGTTTATTTTCAACAAGATGGCGCTACGTGCTGCACAAGCAGCGAAACCATTGATGTTTTATCAAAATAACACCTCTTATTGGAAAGCCCTTTATTTGGTATTGCCTGTGATCGAAACCCCGTGCACGAAACACCAATTGTTAAGGAAATCGCTCCTCGGCAGGCAAAGGCAAACCTCGGAGAGTATTTTTGTAATGAAACAGATCCTAATAAAAAATCACCTGCTATTAGGAGGCGTCATAAAACTGTAGGTTACTCCATTTGTGTAAAAAACATCTTACAATTAGGAAGAGGAACTCGAACAACCACCGAGCGAAAGTGTATGAATATAAATGTATGTGTATATGTATGATATCAAACGCTCGTAATTATAAGTACGGCTTGCTCACATACCATTCATGGATTCGATAGTTTGAGTCTTCACTTCATATTGCATATTCTTTGTCTTTCAAATGCTGGCAAGTACGAAAACGAAAGAGAGAAAATGAAGCGAGAATTGAAAACGAAGTCCATCAGGCTTAATATCAGGCAGATAAAGTCAAAATGGGATTCGGAACAGCAGATTACACGGCTCGATTTATTTCTTATGCAAAAGGGCTCCGAAATTATTGTCATTAACAGAGATGTTACTCACAATTTCTCAATTATTGTGAAACCAGTTTCATGTGGAAAGCTTACTCCGATATGTCAAAGACCTGACGAGCAGTGTATACAAAATTTTGATTCTTGAATGCGAGGTGATAGAGTTTTCCGATTTAACAATTGTTAAAAATTAGGTTGCTACTATTTTACATATCATCTTATAAAAATTCAGCGCAAGCGAATTTTCAGTGGAAGCTCTGGAGACTACCCACAAAAAAGTGACAAATATGAAAAGCATCATTCGCGAAAAGCTAGGCGGGAGTATTCTATTAAATATTTAGTGTCTTTTCTAATACACTAGTATAGTAGTATAACATACACAGGTAGTTTCCATAGGAGTGAAAATTCAAATTAATTTCATGACGAAGACGAGCTAAAGAAGTATTCACGAGATTGTGCAGAAGTGTGAACTTTAACAGATTACGCAGAAAGGTCATCATAAAATGATTGGTTATGTCCTATTATATTAGCTCTGTCTATAAATATTTTTTTTATTTAAAAAACATAGCTCACTAGAATGCTTCGGGAAGACAAACTTGTAATCTTCATCTTAACCGTCATTTTAGCAAAGATATAAAGGCTAAAAAAAAAAAAAAAATGATTTTCTGATACAGCGTACTCTCATCCGCTAAGGAACAACTTTTTAACAAAGTCCATCCATTTTCTTATTTATGCTTGCCTTTAATATGTAGCCGTCGCACTGAGCGTTAAAAATGAATGGCGTATAGGTGCTGACCGATGAAAATACGCCCTTAATAGTCACACCTTGTATGAATGTATGGAGTTTCAAATTTACAATAGTTCTATTTCATCTGAAAACATGACCCTTCGGTAAAAATGCTCTTCTTCGCCTAAGCGTTCTTCATTCTGTAAGGCCAAATTTCGAGCGAAAAGCTATCCGTTTTGCAATTAACTTAATAAACACTAAACTTCTGATACATCACGGATGCCATTTAAGCTACCAAAGATGAATTGCTGAAATTCCAAACACTCAAAATAGAAGCGTAAAAATTTTATAACCGGGAAATATGGGAAGTAATAAACGCGTATAATAAACTTTTATGAGTTTGAGCTGCACATATGATATAAAAAAACAAAATTTCGTAGAAATAATAAAAATAGTTTAATTCTAAAAGAATTTTCTACCAGAACTGAACAACCATATTTATTGCGGCAAGCAGCCAACAGGCAAATAGCATACAGTGCATTAGATACTTTAGCACAGGAACTTATTGACGAGTTTTGACAATTTTTTTATATGATTTTCTATCGTTACATTAAGGAGTAAAAAACTTTTTCCAAGCCGTTCTGCCATTTATATGAATTTTCATCTCGTTCTAACTTAGCTGGAGATTCTCCATTTCGGTTTTTAGCTGCCTTCGCATGGTATGAGCTGGCATAAAGTATTGCCAATCGAATCCAAATCACAATTTATTTGCTTCTTATATAATTTCAATAATTTGTTTATGAAAATATTGTTAATTCTGCTACAAAAGTTATAGAAGTTCTTCAAACTTGAAATTTGTGCAAATTAAAAAAAAAACTCTTTACATTTTAGAAAAATCTCTGAATCCACGAAGTGGACGCAATAAATTTGTCAGATAGCAATGCTTGCTCCCATCATAATAATAACAAAAATAATAGAAAAATCTGTAGTATTCAGTTCTATTATTATTATCCCATTATTATTGTTTTTCACCCTTATAAATAAAGGACAGCTACATTTTTCTTCTATTTATAATCTTACTCTTCTCAACGCACAACCGCCTGTTTCCACTCTTCAGTCGCTACTGATAAATCTCGCTTGAACAATTATTATTTTTATTATTAGGCTAATGCGCACTGTGACCAAAAGAGTTCTATTGTGCAAAGCCTGATGGGGCAAGAATGATAGAAATAAGATTGCGCCCATCAGGAGGACGTGACGTCACTTTTGCCAAGTTGTGCAGTGTTGGCAACCATTTGCTCTTCACAATAAATTTAGTGGTTTTTTATATCCAAAATGCGAAAATTTTTAAGTTTGATGTTTGTTTCTTGTTTGTTTTTAATTCAAAGCTACCAAAACTGTAAGTTAAAACAAAACTGTATTATTAAACAGAAGAATGTTAAAAAAGGTCACTCTGAGAAGATTTTAGTGCTAATGCAAATTTGTTGATTCTTATAAAGATTGATATTTTGAAAGAGCAAATTTAATTTTTTGCTCCTTTTAAGTTAATGCAAGAATATTAAATGCCCCTCTGTCAACCCTTCTTAACATTGATAACCTTTTTACACATTAAAAAAAAAATGCGAATCAAAACCATAGGGGTGTAATCGTTTCTACCGGTCATAAATTCTTAGTGTGACATAGGGCATCAAGAGGTGTATTCGCAGTAAAAATAAGCAACAAAATATCAGAAAATACCGGAAAATTCATAACGTCATTTTTACAAAAAGAGTATCTTATTTTGTTACATAACCTGAAATATAGCAAATAAGTCGTTCCCTTAACAAAAGCGTTTCTTTTTACAAAAAAACTCATAAATTAAATTGTACATATCCATATCACATTTATTTAAAAAAAACGCACATTTTAAAGACAATTTGTCACGCATGCCAAGTTCTTTAAGTAGTTCAATAAAAATTTGGCATTCTATTTTCTTTAAATGGGCATTTTAGTGCGTTTTTATATCCAAAGCTAAGCAACACTGCAGCAGCTAGAGAGAGATTTGACTGCAGAAAGCAAAAGAACACCGACAACAACTGCAATCGCGGGCAATGCCACCAGATGTTAAAAAAAGTAAAGCTAAATAAAACTGAGTGAATTATTGAACTCATTTTTAAAAAATGTATATTTTACAATATTATAAACATTATTTTTAATTAGAATAGGCTAGAAAAATTTTATGAAGAAAGAACTAAGACTCCGAGACTAAATAACAAAAAAAAAAAAATGCTAAATCAAGTTACGAAAATAAAACGACGTAACTCGTTGTCAAACTCGCTGAGAGCAAAGTAAAGGTACCACGATACGCGCTATTTCATTATTCTTTCCATCATGCTGCTGAGATACCTTACTTCTAGGGCTTTTTAAAAATTGTAGTTCTCTCGGGTGTTTATTTTTCCATAATTTGTATGAATGCGTGGAAATTACACCAAGATGGTGTAGTCTTTTCCTGCCTAGTGTAGAAAATTCACAAAGAATGTGTTCCTAATTTTCAGTATTTGTTTTACAGGGTCGACAGATGATGGTCCCAGAGAAACCAACGTCGTTTAAGTGATATCTTAGGTTACAGTAGCCTGTAAAGTAACCAGTTAAGAGTCTTAAGTCTACTCTGCTAAGCGAAAGTAGCTTATCTGAAAGAAATTCTTCTATACGCTGTTAGGAATTTTTTCGCTTGTCGCTAACCGTTCGAATTTCGCTAGTGTACAAAGAATTTCTTTCCCTACCATTTTCTGAAAAATTCGTTAATTTGACCTTTGGTAAGTCCACAGTAAAGTTTAATACCAATTAGAGGCATGTTCGCCCCTTTTTTATTTAATATGATCAGCCGTTTTATTTCCCTCATATCCCTTATGTCCAGGAACTCAACTTAATAATACTTTGTTAGATTCTCTAACGTATTAAGAAGGTTCAGATAATCATTTGCCATTTATTTATTTATTCATTAATGTCTAACAAAATTCAGAAGAGACATTTAAGAGATTCATTCAAAACTACAATACAAGTATTTTAGAATATTTAATATTACAATTAAATTATCAACACAAATTTTGAAACTTTGAAAATGTGATTTTATGACATTTTTTTGATTAAAAAATAAACGATTCATAGGCTACCAAGAGAATAAATTATTCAGATCAGACTATATAATCGCTGAATCACAAGAAAATCTTATTCCAGCATAAACTTTTGGATCATCAGCATAAAGAAAATTAGTATAGGAAAAACACAAACGGATATCATTAATTAACAAAACAAATAGTAAAGGTCCTAAAATACTACCTTGGGGTACAACAAAGGTGGTAATAAACTGTTTCAAAGAATCCCCATCGACAACTACTGTGCTGCAACACTTTATTAAATAGGATCGAATCAAATTGAGGGAAGTCGATCGAAAGCCAAGAAATAACAATTTAGTTAGAGAAGTCCGGGTATATCGCGTCAATTTGGCATCCAGTCTGGAAGCTTGCGTAGCAAACTTCAGAAGAAACTGATAAGGTAGGTAATGTAGATCTTGCAGCTACAAAACCATGCTGCCTTGGACTGATCAGATGTTTTACGTTAAAATATAACTTGCTTTTGGTAACACTGTCAAAGAGTGTGTGAGGTGCTTAGAGTTGATAGAAGGGCTTTCAAAGCCGCTTGACCATCTGAAAGTATATAAATGTGGCTTTCTGTCATTTCCTGCGGAGACATTCCTTCACATACATCTCGTTGGCATGTATTTCTGCCTGGAACATTGTTGGATGCAAACCATTGGAATCGAATTTTTTAATTTAGTCCCATTGATTCCGCCCCTATTCTACCGTCATCGGGTTTCTACCCAGCAGCTAACCATATCTGGGATCCAGGTTTGAAAGTAATAGAATTCTTTCTCCATACCTTCAATAATAAGAACTTGAAAATTCTTGAAGAGAATGAGTTTGGGAGATAATGTATCCAACCTATAAAGAAGGGGGTTATGTCGAAAGTATTTTTATACCCTTAAATGTTCTTTTATATTCCCACTTTTTAAATCGGAGATGCCTTTTAACTGAAAGTGCTTAAACGAGATTATTTTTCAACTTAAATGGGTATCAGTGGTATGCATAAAAGCTCACCTAATGCGTCAGTTGGGCATGCTTTCTTTGCTCTTGTTATACTGACACAGGTGAGGCGGTACAATTTGTTGAGATCATTTACCGCCTCTCGTTGCTTAACTTGCTAGGGAAGTAACTATTGTTTTAGTATAAAAAAGTGTAAGTTTAAAGTGGCTCAAAAGTCTTATAAATGTTTGAAATTTTTGTTGACTAGTGGCCTTATGCATTTTCCCGAAACATAAAAAATTGATCAAAAGTTTCAAATTTTGGTGAACATTTTTAGAATTTTTTTTTAAATGGGTGCAAAGTTTGAAATTTGTTTTAAAATGCTGCTCTAGGAGAGGGAACTATATTTCCATAAATTAAAAGAAGTGGCGCAAAATTAATCATTCAATTTTTTTTTTGAATAACATTTTTACTGAAGAAACAGTAAATGATTTTCAGTGTTTGAAATGACCTTCACGCTTGCCAGTTTGTATACTACAGCTGTCTAGGTCACAAACTTCAAATATGATTAATAATATGTGATCAATTTTGCGCCACCTTGTAAATATAATACATATGTATACTTCAGTGATTAACGTACTCGTACATGTTTGAATTCGTGCAAATGTCTATGTGTGCATACTTTCGAGTAAATGTGTGGTAATATTTCTCTAATTTGATATTTTGTATTTTCAGCGTCTTTAATAGAGGCATGAAATGCTTCGACGAATACACCGCTCGTTGTCTAAATAATAAAACACTGGATCTGTTTAAGAATAACGTGGAGGGAGCTCGAAGATTTTTCATGCGTTTCTGCAGTGATCGTGAATTTCAAAAGGGTAAGTTGTAAGAACTTTCAATTTCTAAGTTAGTTGTTAAGCTGTGTGTACGTATTAGTTATTTTTATTGGAAAAAATTATTCAAAAGGTTCTGCTTTTCCGCACCAAGTTCCACATTTATTTAGCGATACTAATAGATTTTATTCATTCATAGCACAAAATAAAGTGAATATGCGTTTGAAAGAGGCGATCGCGTGAAGTATCGAAAGGATTTGTATGTAATTTTTATGTTATTTAATTTGTTTTCGTAGAACAGTGGTCCCTAGTAGGACCGATACTGAAATGAGGTTGGATAGATTCGAAGCCCGCTTTAGCAAATTTACATAGATAGCTGCGCATTTCGAAAGAGAATATGAAGATCCCAATACCACAATCGTTGACGACGGAATTGTCGTTCCGCTACCCGACCATGACGAATTGAGAATAGCGATAACGCGTCTAAAGAACAACAAAGCCGCGGGTGCCGACGGACTGCCGGCTGAGCTATTCAAACATGGCGGCGAGGAGCTGGTAAGGTGCATGTATCAGCTTCTATGCAAAATATGGTCGGATGAAAACATGCTTGCCGATTGGAATTTAAGTGTGCTCTGCCCAATCCATAAGAAGGGCGATCCTGCAATCTGTGCCAATTATGTTTTTTTTGGGTGTTTGGCCGAGCTCCTCCTCCTATTTCTGGTATGCGTCTTGATATTGTTCCACAAGTGGAGGGACCTACAGTTTGAAGCCGACCCCGAACGGTAGATATTTTTTATGAGGAGATTTTTCGTGGCAGAAATACACTCTGTGGTTTGCCATTGCCTGCCGAGGGGCGACCGCTATTAGAAAAAAAGTGTTTCTACATTTTGGTGTTTGACGGAGATTCGAACTTACGTTCTCTTCGAATAGCGAATATTAGTCACGCCTCTACACATTCGGCTACGGTGGTAGGTGATTACTCACATGATTTGTCGCAGTATCTATGATACTTTGTGATTCAGTGAAAAAAACCACATAAAGTAGTCTTTGCGCTAACTTTTCAACAGGTGATTAGTAGGACTTTGATGTAAAAGCCATCATACAAACTGAATTTGACTGTTGAGTGATAATAAACATGATTCTGCAAGTACATAAATGCCAATAAGAGTAAAAAATGTGTGTTTTCCGTAAGCTCTATCCAAAACTATTCAAATAATGTGCGCCATGGGCTACTTTCATCACACCCACATATTGCCATGCGCTGTGAAGTGCAAAGTTTCTCGTCCTTAATAATCTAAAATTATCCGTAATTTGCGTAAATTTGCATAAATTCAACCAGTTTTCAGCGCATTCATCAAAGGCTGTTCGGAGCGCTTAGTACTGCCGGCGGTTGGCAGAAACTTGTGGTAAACTCTAAGTTTTAGCCAACGCGTAATGAATGCGCCTTTTCGTTAACGTACTAAGATCAGCTATAAAGCTGGCTTTAGTGCTTTAATGCATAAATAAACTTTTTTATTTTGTTTTATTTTATTTTTTGTAACATTATCTCTTATATATTGTTGTGTGTTGAAATTTCGGTGTCTAACTACTAATTGGTTTGGTATTAGCATAATTATTTCCATTAAGCTCGTGATGCTACTTACAAAATTGCTGCTTGGTTTTATGGAATTAATTACTTAAAAATTTCACTTTCTGGCAGTTTTCGTGCTTGATTAAATAAGCTGGCACCGTTTTTCTCCAGTTAAATGTATTTTACCATTTATTGACAATCTTGTAAGAAGAGCAGTGGGGTAAACGTACACGCCGTAGCGTCTCTACATAGGCTCTGTATAAATTTTGGCCATGTAATTTGTAGCCGATGTTAATGCAGCCGTTACATCCACGCAATAGCACAGCCATACAGGTGGACACCAGTGAGGAACGAAGTAAATTTTTTAATTATTTTGCCTTTTGTGTTTCTCCTTTCAATATTATGGAAACTTTCATCGGCTGCATTTTTTTTGCATTCACGTTTCCTTGCACCTGATTCGTTGATTTTCCGATCTTAAACTTTTCCTTGCTATTATTTACTTTTTATACCCGTGCGCTTTTGTTCATACGGATATCTTGATTTTGTTCACATAACGAAGCTGAGATAGATATAGACATATAGGGTGCTTTTTAAGAGCTCCTGAGAACCTAAAATGTTAATGCAACAGAAATATTGTTGGAAAGATTTTTTTGTATTATAATCTGGGAGAAGTTTTCATGGTATATATTTTTTTAATATAGTATCCGGCACACCTATCTATCTCCTTTAAACTGCCGAATACTGCTGGTGTTTTTCAAGCAGAAGTCTTTGCGATCCTGCAGGCATGCAAAATGCGTACGGAACGTGGAAGCAAGGGAGATTTTAACATTTTCTCCGATAGTCGGTGCCATGGTGCAGAACGAAACTAGTAAACTCCTGTAAGGAGGGGATCAAATCTCTTGAGTGTGCAGGTAAAATTTCTCTGATCTGTGTTCCAGGACATAGGAACATAGAGGGTAATGAAATTGCTGATGAGCTTGCCAGGAAGGGACTGAACTGGCCTCAGAGACCTCCTACCCGGTCATCGGGCAACATTTGCGATACAAAAATGTACCATAGGTAGGTAGGTAGGTGATTTGCTTGAAGTAGCACTAATGCGCCGTTTTGATACCATGAAGAGACTTCCAATGGGCAGCTAAAAAGAGCTGTTGATGTAACGGAGAAGGTTGATGGGATTTAGGTTGGAGCACTGCCCCAGGCTGTCGAAGAAAGAAACACACCGTACTCGCCAGGCTGCCAAACCCGGACATTTACAAAGAAAATGTTTGGTTCCCTGAAAGTTCTCCGCAGCTTCTGCAATGCGGACTAAATGGTAAACCCGGCTTTTCTGCGTGAGTACCGATCATCCAATGACTGTTAAACACAGTTGCCAATATCCAGGATTAACTACGTCCTGCCTCTATTGTACATGATTTTCGAAATACAACGTGAATAAATGAAGCTTCGACTGATCTGTGCTTTCCTAAGAAATAAGTTGTGCAATTCCCCTTTAACAAGAGTCAGGGGTATTTCAGTCGCCCCTTTCCGGCAAGCTTATCAACAATTTCATTTCCCTCTATGTATCTATGTCATGAAACCCAGATCAGAGAAATGTTACCTGTACACCCAAGAGATTTGATCTTCTTCTTACAGAAGTTTACCAATTTGAACCTGCACCATGTCGTCGTCAGAGCCTTCATCGTAGCTAGACTATAGGCAAAAATCTCGATATTTCTCTCTCTCCTGCGTTCCCCAAGCACTCTACATACGTGCAGGATCGCAAAGACTTCTGCTGAAAAACACTAGCAGTATTCGGCAATGTTAAGGAAATAGATAAATTGGTTGATTTAGAGAAAACCCCTGCTTCGACTCCCGATTCTGTCTTGGAGCCGTCAGTGAAGATAGAGGTAACAGCCTTGGTACAGATTTTCCCCTCGTTCCAGTCCTGTCTACATGGAAACACTGCTCTGGCACGACCCTCGAACTCCAGTTTGCGGATAGAGAGATCTGTCCGAAGCTCGGAGAAATACGGTGATAACTACCCAAAAATGCTACTATGTCCCTTAAGGGATTGCCTCGAGAGGCCAACATCCTTTAACCTGAATGAACTTTGAGCAGCGATGGAAATAATGTGAAAGTCGATGGGAAGTAAGTGCAAAACGACATTCAGGGCAGCAGGAGGACAAGTTCTACATGCTCCGGTGATACTTACCATAGATATATCGAAGAAATTTTGACAATGAAAATCTTCTGAATATGCTGGCGTTTTAATTCATGCTTGCAAAATCTTCTATATAACGAAGTGTAGTGCATTGAGTGCAAAGATGATCTAAAAAAAAAAAATGAAAAAAAAAAACAAATTATACTTGTAACGAATTTTTGTTTTAGTAATTTTGAATTTTTCATTGTATTGAGTTTTTGATATTCTGTAAGCATAACGAAACTAAAAATATACAATAATAAAGCATTTGTTCAGCCCTTTCAAAATCGTTTATCGAGGTTCCACTGTAAATATAATTTGCGTGTCTATTCTTTACTAGATGTTTGGCCGAGTTCCTCTTACAATTTTTATGCCGACTCCGAGCGGTAGACGGTTTTAAAGCTTTAGAGGCTTTATGCATACTAAGGAGCTTCCGAAAGAAAATTTACTATCTAGGGCTATAACCAAATACTGTACTTAGGAAGATTTCTGTATTTTGAGTCTTTCAAGTGAGGAGAGAACGAATTTAATATTATTCTTAAGTGTAGAAAACAATACCAGTTTTGCTTGGATTAGTGTAGTGGAGAGGCTAAACACTTTCTTCCTTTATTCATTCTCTTTTTAACTTTATTAACTTTTTTAATGTAATTTAGATTTAAATTAATTATTTTTAAAATGTTATCCTGTGAAAATTTATATAAGTTAAAGTACTTCTAAAAGACTATTACTTCGCCCTACGTGAATAAGTAAGTGAATAATTTATGTACATGCAGCACTTGAAAAGAAAAAAAGAAGAAAGTTTCAGAAATTCAGTGTTGTTTGAGCTTCCTACCAAAAGCTGAGATAAATGAGCTACCTAAGCTGTTCACAAAGACAAAATTAACCATCAGACAACAAAGCTAGGTAGTTTTTTGCGCCACCTTTAATTCCGCACGTGACATTTTGATTCCTTTCTGCTTGTATCCTAATGACCTTCCACGTAAGCTATGAACGAATCTAATTGACAAGCTCGCATCTAAAACATGCCTGAGATCAAAGTTGCACACGCTATCGAAGGTGACCCACAAGGGAGATGCATAGATTTACATATGTTCGAGTATGTGAACATTTACGGACAAAATAATAGAACTGCCATTCGCATATCGTATTTTATTCATTACATGGAAAAAAGTTACCAAAAGTTAAATAGAATTTTGAAGCACTTCAAGCATGCACTTTTTAGGCTAAAATGCGCACCTAATTTTTATGTTTTTAATTCGGATTAAAAAGTTTGAATTTTTCATGAAAATTTGTCGAATTTTTGCATATTTTATACAAAGTTTGTAACTTGGATTTATATGGTATTTGTTGTGGAATGAGCAATATTTTAAGAAAAAATGTATAAAAACTAAAAAAAAACGAGAGAAAAGTTATAGAAAACTGGTGCGTTCATATTATTTCATCCATAAGTGCAGATACACACATATACAACCATACAAATACATATATAAATACATACCTATACATAGGTATATGGTATTCACAAAAAGTTAGTCAACTTTAATGTGCGATTGTGCGAGGTGAACATAGTTAACTAAAAGTGAACATACGATGTTCATTACATACTTGATGTGGAAATGTTGTTTATGTTTCTCTAGTTTATTCTGGTTTTAGTGGCAACATTAAAGTTTTATAATTCGATTTTATACACATTTGCAGATTATTTACAGCACAAGGACTGCTTCAGTTATATACAAGATGACTGGATGCGTTGTACACGCAATTTCCAGGAAATACTGACCGAAGAGCTGCATGGTGAGCAAACAAATGTCACTAAAAAGTTCATGGAGTTTTGCTGGTAAGTAACAAAATAAAATTTTGTTAAAGCCAGAGGGGTATTTATTTGCGAATAGTCATTTCATGGTAAATGATAAAGTTCATCCTCATGTCGAAAAAAAATACAAATGTGGCATATTCGTATGTAGAAAAGTATTCTATGACTGGTTAACTATGACCCAAAAGCAATTGTTTTACAGGATGGTTCCTTTAATATATATACATACATACATAATTGGCGCGAACACCCTTTTTGGGTTTTTGGCCGAGCTCCTCCTCCTATTTGTGGCGTGCGTCTTGATGTCCTTCCACAAATGGAGGGACCTACAGTTTCAAGTCGACTCCGAACGGCAGATATTTTTATGAGGAGCTTTTTCATTATAATCTGGTAGATAATTTCGTGGCCTTCATTTTTTAAATATAATATTCAGCATATGTCCGCCTCGACTCCGAATTTTCGACTACTTTTCTAATAAATCTGAAGGAGCCCAATCCATAAAAATCTTACGCAAGCGATTACCATTTGGTTTCAATTCCTGCCCGAGCTTCATTTGTTTGGCATGCAAGCCAAGATCCATGGACCAATGGACTCCTATAGAACCTTCTGCAGTGAACTGGAGGATCGGAAGAGTTCAGCGAGGTTGTGCAAGGTCCTCCAAAGGAACCGGATGGCTATGCTGGACTCACTGCGCAAACCTGTTGGTAATTATACTGACTCAAAGTCATTTCCTTGGTTGCAGAAGTCTTGTGACCAAAGCTCCATCTATAAATCTGGCAAAGACGACTATGCTTTACAAAAAATGTTTGACTTATAAGCCTAATATCGTTTACGAGGTTCAATAAGTACTCGTGTTTGATGATAGAGAGCGTTCCTGAGGGGAGTTGCTCTTAGCATCGTGTGCTGCCATCTATCAAACGACGGCAAAACAAATTTCAGACTTATTGATAAGTTAGTTTGGATTTGGCAGCTATTCGAGTAAGACGTGTTTCGCAATTTCGCTAAGGTGGAGAAATAGCAGAGAAATAGCATGGAGAAATACTAAACGATAAGTAATTCGCCTTTTATTTTTGCATGGGGAAAAATGCGAGGAGATAAAAGCAAAGTTAGACGCTGTCTATGACCACAGTTTGATATTGGTTCAACGAATTTAAACGTGAGCGAATATTCGTTTTTAATGGGGTTACCAAGGAAATCCTTCAAAAGTCCACGACATGATTCCCGCTGATTGACAAAAGAAGGTGCGCGATGTAACAGAGGCCATCGTAGGTGTGCCGATCAGCACGGAAATTAATATTTTATATGATAACTTGGCGATGAACAAATTGTCGGTTCGTTGAGTGCCGCGATTGCTCACGGTGGGCAACAAGCGGATGCGACTTCGAAGCAGTGTTTGGAGCAATTTAAGCGAGATCCGAAGGAACTTTTGAGTCGGGTTGTCCCCGTTAGTGAAACCTGGATTCAGCATTACTCACCGGAAACTAAGCAACAATCAAAACAATGCATTTCTATTAGTGAGTCCGATGCGAAGAGCATCATCCTGATGAATTTTTTAGAAAAAGGAAGAGAGATCACTGGGTAATACTACAATGAGTTATTGGACCGCTTTCGCAAAAAGTTTAAGGAGACACGGCCGCACTTGGCGAAAAAGAAGGTTTTGTTTCACCGCGATAACGGAACAGCACATTCAATCGGAGTTGTCGCCCCCAAACCGCATGAATTGCGTTATGAATTGCTGCCGCACCCCCCATATCTACCTGATCTGGCTCACTGTTCCCAATTTAGTTCAAACGAGGAAGTGATCGCCGAGACAGAGGCGTGTTTTGGTCTATTCCAACAAAGCCTATTTTTTGGAGGGGTTAAAAATAGCTTAAGCGTTGAGTGAAGTGTATTTTTCTAAAAGGGGACTATGTTCAAAATGTTTTTTTTTTTCATGAAATTGAACCCCCCTCATCTTAAAAGTCTGGAGCATATGGTCGAGAAGCACATTAGGACAAGCATTCTAAGGGTTGCCCACAAGGTGGTGTACTCCCCCCTTACTTGGTGTTTTGTTGTGGACTTTCTTCTGAATAATCTGCAAGAAACTGGGCACATCCAAGCTTATGCTGCAGACTCTAGATCTTTAAATCTGGAAGGAAGCGATGAAGGCGGCGTGTAGGTTCAAGTTAAACGAAGTCTGGGGAAACGAAGAAAACACTGGTCACTGTCAGATATGCCACTAGTTGTCGAATCGGTGCACACTGTTCTTAATGTCAGCGGACAATCGGGTGCTTATGTTAGCTTCTATAGGAATAGCTGGAATAACTTCGTATTTCGTTTTTATCCCAGATAGAGATCAATGGTTAAGTCCTGAGAACCTATTAACGGGATTTTAGCACACTTTTTACACTGACGGATCCAAAACCAGTGATGGTAACGGATCTGGATGATACTTAGACGAAGACGCTAAGTACTCCTACGCAACAGTACAGATGGCTACAGTATTCTTAATGGAAGTCTATGCCATCTTTAACGTACAATACTGGCTAATTAAGAAAAAGGGGCGGGGTAGTAGTATTGCAATTTGTAATGTCAGCCAGGCTGTGCTAAGAGTGCTTGCTAACCCACGCCGGAATTAGTCGGTGAGTGTAAGACAAAACTGAACAGTGTTGCAAAACACAACAAAGCTTGTCATATCTGGGTGCCTGGACACTGCGGTATTGCTCTAAATGGGAATTACTCTAACTGCTATAATGCCGATATAAACGCTGAGAATTGAGATTACGGCATTGTCATCTTCAAATTAGGAGTTATTGGTACTGAAAAAATGTAGAAGATGCACTACTTCGGCTGCGAGAAGAAACTGGTAGAAAGGTAAACAAAAGGTTATCCAAACAAAGTGTTTCGATTGCAGTATACATACTTATGTATAGTTGTGTATGCATCTGTGCATGTATGAGCACAGTACATGTTTTCGATTTTACAGTTCCAATAAATGAAAATTACCCTGCCATTGTATTTCATGTTTAATTAAAAACTGCAGCTTGCCTCCATAATCTTTCATCTACATACGTTTTTTGTCTCTTTCAGCGCTCGACATGCCTATGAAAATTGTATCTACAATAGTGCTCGCTACAAATGCTACAAGAATTCGGCTAAATTTGCACGCGACACAGCTAAAACGTTATCGGATGAGAAGCACTTCACCAACTGTCGTCAATATGAGAATGCGCTCTGTAGTGTGGGCCACGCGACGTCCCTGTATGCCAGTGGTACTGAAGCTATTCTCTGCTGGACACAATTGCTTTTGGCGTGGTTACCCGCTGTGATGTTTACAAGTGCGAACACAGGGCGACGACAAGCATAAATGACACAGTGTAACAATTTTGAACTTTTTTTTGTATCACACATCAAAAAATCGATATGTATTTGTTATTAGGGGTGAATTGTAGTATATCTGAGTTTTTTCTTAACTCTCATCAGTATAGCGGATTTTTTTTTTTTGTTGTCTTCCAGGTAAAAAAGAAAAAACAATTTTGTTTCTTCATTTTCACCCAGGATTTGAGAAATTATTATGAGTCTATAGTAAGCGACGATTTCACCGCGAAATAAGAGGATAAGGGTTCCCTTGATAACTTCTGGTTTGCTTCTGGAAAGATGAACCAAGCATCAACTCAGCTAGGTTAGTGTGCAAACGTGTAAAGTCGGGAGACCCTTCCGTTTACGGGTAGTTCGGAGGCGCTCGAGGAAACTTCTGAGGCCAACAAAGCTGCAACTCTCAAATTTTGTGGCCATCCTTAGGTATCCGTGCGGTGATATTTAGGAACAATATTGGTTTTTGGAAAAAAACCAGGGAAATGAGTCTAAAATCTTACTAGTTCCAAATTGGTCTTACTAAACTCTTTCAGTTGAAGTTCTATATCTTCGTCAGTTTTCTTCTGATTTGCTTGAAATTTGACACAATATTAAGGAATCATTAAACTTACGAAAAACCAAAAACAAATAATATTGGTTTTTGCAAAAAAATTACTGAAATGTTCCCAAAATCTGCCTAGTGCCAAATTTCCCTTATTGAATTATTTGCATTCATTACTTTTCTGCAACCTTTCTAGATTGTTGAAAGAGTCTTAGCTGGTTATCGAGAGAAAGAAAATGTAGCTTCCATCTAAGTCAGGCGAAAGCCGAACAGCGGCAGAGAAAAGGCTCTGTATGTACTATCTTCAAACTCCAAACCAGCTGGAACATTGACAGTGAATCATCGATGAGTGTGGCTATGGTGACCACATATCGTCCACATGGATTGTGTCTCGTAAATAGTTTTATCAGAACTCGTTGCTCATTCCTTCTCTGTGTGAGGACGAATTTTTTTGCCAATATTTCAAGCTTCATAATAATTTTTGAAGTCCTGGAGTCGTGAAATCGTAAAAAACGAATTGAGGAAACTAAAAAATGCAGACTTACTGCAACTGAGCTCCAATATTGAAAACAAATCGATTTTCTCATATATGACAAGCAGTGTTGTTACACAGTGTAATCAATGCTGAGCTAATGCTTAGCTTTTAGTACCTAAATTTGTGTGTGTGTTGTTTTGAAAATATATGTGCCGTCCTTTTGTGTGTCGGCCTTTCATGTGGAACTGTTGCTACTGGGGCAGCATTAAGCGCGTATGTACATACCTATATACGTACATGTGCGTAGTTAGGCGCATAAGGTTGCACGTCTAAACAAACTCGAATTGCCTTTACTGGATACGTCTAATACTTTGCAATATATGTATTTTGGATTTTCATGGACGATGTTAGCAATAGTGTACGGTTTGTTAGAAAAAAAAATAAGTGAGACCGAATTTCATGGAGCCAAAGTTGAGCTCTTTTGGTTTAACAACTTCGTTAGAGAGCCCATTTTCCATTATGTATGAGCTTGTTTGTTCTTAAGTGATTGTTAGATGTGCTGCTGCTATGCCTAAGGATAAGCAAGCTCTTTGTCACAAATTTACATTTCCATATCTCCATCTCTGAATACGAGCTGTGGCGCCACCACAAGTGCCAAGGCCTCATGTTTTCAATTTCTCTTCTTGTTTTTGTTTTAGAGTGAAATGGACGTGTTGAAGGAAACAAACTGAATTTACAAAACATATTTGCTGTTATTACTATTGATATTTTTATAAAAGTCTTTGTAAATATTTACACCTTCTTACCAACAACAATCAGGCTGTCGCAAAAATTGCTGGTATAAGAAAGATAATAAAATTATTGAACGCAACGACATCTCTTCAATTAAATGTTATAAATACAAAAAAAAGCAAACAATTAAAAAAAAATAATAATAAAAAGTATACCAAGACTTAATTGTATGTATGTATAACTAATACAAAATCAACCATTCTGTTTATCGAATGAAATTTAATTTATTTGTAGATGTGTAATTTGTAGAATAAAAATCAAATCTTACTCAAACTGACTTTATACTGTTTGAATGAAATAATGGAGTGCTGCAATGGAAATTGCTTGTAAGTATTATAAATAAGATATAAATTATGTTTTCAGATACGGCAACATTAGTGTGAATACAAATAAAGTCTGCCACTGTCATTACACAATTTTGCATTTTTAACACAAGTCTACGAATAATTATTTATTTTTTAACCCAAGAACCAAATTGACAAATGAAGGTATACATTACTTACTTACATACTTATTTACTTACTGTATGTAGGTTTTAGCTGAATCCCGAATTGCGCGCCAGCTGCTTCTGTCCTGGGGTCGCTGGTGCCAGTTAGAATACCCTGCAGCACTTGGTCCTTCCAATGAAGATGTGATCTTCCCTTTCTCAACTTCTTTTTTGAAGAAGCACGATATTTACATGATCAGAACACTTCCGGCCTTGTGCGACTGCACCTTGCAATAGGTAATCTTACTTAATTGAGAACTTTTAACCCTGCTACTATGTTAGAAAAAAAATACACATGTTATGTTCGGGTCTTATTTTGACCCCAAATTTTTTTATTGAGAAAGTTCAAATTTCTACAGTTCAAAAATATTTTTAAGGCTTGTGATCAATGCAATATGTCGTCGTTAGAGTGGTTTTCCTTTTGCACGAATATGTACGAACCATTTGATCCAATGTGTCGACTCCACCTTTTGTCGAGTTGTAGTATTCAATTATTTCCAGAATTTTTTTTGGATGATCTTACAAAATGTTGCTATTATTCTGTATTTTTTAGGCACATACAAAACTACAGTTTCTTTTTCATGGAAAAAAAAATTTCGTGAGTGTATTAGAAGCTTACGCAATTCTTGTGATGTTGCATGAACCGGCAGAAAACGTTTGTTATTCCCTACTGTGCCACCAATAGTAATTTTCTGCTTTAGCAGTTCTAATGCAAGGTTATGACTCGTAAAAAAATTCACATTTCGTCCACGGTATGAAGACACTAAGTCTAGAACAACCCGTTCGCCTTGATTCCTTTCAGCATTGTCTCCTACTTTGCCCAAGTATATATGGAACTGTAAGCAAAATGGGGTCACAGAATCCGCCGCTATCCACGCTTTCAAGCCATATTTCCCAGGTTTACTTGGAATGTTTACTTTGAAAGGACATCTACCTCGGAACGGAATAAGCTGTTCGTCAATCGTTATGTTAGCACTTGGAACGTAAAACAGCTGCTCATAAAATGTGCGAATAGGAGCAAGTTTATCTCCTCTTTGTTCTGATCTTCTTCTTTGCCTATCGTCAAATGCTAGTATACGAGAAATATTGCTAAATCGCTCCTAAGACATGATTGCTCTCAAAAACAGACGTCCATGAAACTCGTCCCACAGGGAGTTAAGCCTTTGACCGTATGACCGGTAGACTCCTAAAAGAATAATATGTCCGTTATACAATTATAATAGGAAAAATATATTGTAAATAAATACCAATAAGTATAAGAGGTCCCAGGTAAGCATCGAACTCAGTAGCATCTATAGCTTGAAAATTTTCGAAAACAGCACTTCCTTGCAAATTGCTGTAGTGAATTATATCCCTTTTCACAGCTTCTGTAAGGCATACATTAAAAGTATCACGAATTTTTGAAATACGATGAATAACATAAGAAGTCACTCCAGGTTTTCCGTGAAGAATATTTTCACTTGCTGCACGACTTAGATATTGCAAAGGAGGTATTGTTGTCCACTTTATCATCCGATCTTTATCAAAAACTTCTGTGCTATTAGTTACGGTCAATGAAATGAAGGCTTCTGTGCTGCTGTTCTGAAGATAAACATTCGTCTTCCATAAAATTAGCATCACAATCATCACTTGCATCGTCTTCAAGGCCACTCAAGAATGCACCAATGTCATGCTCAGTCATTTGTCCACGCTGACATTATGGCCAAGTAAATACAGAAACGAATTTTACCGTATAAATACTAGTATGAATTTAGAAAAAAATGTAGATTATATAGGTATACTTACAATATGTCTAGATTCCATGTTTTATCAAAATCTATCGTCTATAAACTTAGATTTACAATAACAACTGATCACTACAATATTTAGCACAGAACTGAAAGTATTTGGTTTCGGTGTTATTGAATACAGAAATTATAACTGTAAACGCATTCCAGCATTCACAGCAGAGAGGTGTTCCAGACGATGACTCTGCAACAGGGGATATTACATTATATATTTACTATTCGTTTTACAAATATGATAGGGGTCATAAAATGACCCGAACATGATATGCGTAAGCACTTGCAATAAACAATTTTCTAAGCCTAAAATGGTGATAAAACTAATTGAATTCAATATATTTCAACAATTGATGCACTGAGTAGTAAGAACTTTCAAATATATTCCACCAGTTAGAAATACGGTGATGTTATATGCAATTTGGGTCATCAAAAGACCCTAACGTAGTAGCAGGGTTAACCATATTTGTACCAATGGGTCCAGCCAGACCTTTTTAAACTTTGCTGGAACATATGACGCTCTACATTGAAGAGATTACTGTTCAACTGCTTCATCACGCTTTCTAAGACATCCTCTTGGTACACTTTTGCCCGGGTCTTAACTCCTTTTTCGCAGAAATGAAGAGATGTAACGACTTTACAAGACACTCCTCACCAAACCATTACGGATCCCGGGTGGCGGCCACGCTGAGCACTTGGAACTACATTTCGTGCGTCTTTAAAAGTTTTAACATAGATTTTGTCATTTTGCTTATTAAAAACTTCTGCAACAGTGAAAATTGTCTCATCTGTGAAACTAATAATTTCCTGGCCATTGACCGCGAGGAAGCTGCTTGCATCTGTTGAGTCAAGTTTTCTTCAAGCGCGTTGTCAAAAGATAGCCAGTTGAGCGACGGAAGTATTTCATGTGGAGATCATCTCTAATTAGTCTTGGCATGGATTTGAGCGATAAATTCATTTTCCTGGACATGATTTTCTACTTTCTAAGGGGTTTTTCGCGAACGGCTTTTATGGCTGCACTGGTTCGAACCACGCGAGTGCGACTACTTCTTTTTCTGTCTGTTACTTCAGACGTTTGGGAAAAATAATTGATCGTGCGGTAAATAAACCTTTTCGAAATATTAAGTTTTTTTAGCAATTCGTAAATCTTATTTCCGCATTTACCACATTTTTGTAATGCAGTCACTTTAATGCGATTTTCCTTAGCTCCCCACTCCTTTGTTAACAAGGGAGATTTGCCACGAAACTGAGTATAATTTAATAGTAGATAATGCATACCGAGAAAAGCAAAAATAACGCAACTTTTTTCTGCGAATTTGTCACAGAATTAATGGCCTAAGTAAATACCGACAACAGCACGCGCTTACATTGAAACATCCTTGCAGGGAAAAATCAAATTAGTGTGGAAGCATTCCAGTTCAGAGACTGGTATTTAATAGAGGAAGTCATACTAGCTCGTCAAGGATTAGAATCATACCAGTAGAAAATTATTAGTTTGTCCGTAAATTAGTTGATATATATTTTTTTAATAAGAAAGTTTAAGGCTTGTCTATGAAAGCACCAATGCAGCGCCTTAATTGGAGGATTATTTATAAGTAGGTACTGATGAATACATTTATTTGAAAAAAAAACACTCCATCCAAGTCAATCAAATAACTGATGCCTTTATTGCTATTTGCTTACAATTTATTCACTCCATATGCAGCCTTGCAACATTATTACATTCGATTAGGTTAAGTTTTAAAACGTAAACAAAAATATTACTGCACACCATTTACGTATGAATTATTCGCATACGCTTACATAACAATATAAAACTCACTACTTTTACATTAACTAAAGTTTTTTTGCAAGCACTCGGAAGCAATTCTATTCTCTATATACTGTCATCAGATCAATCAGATGCCGCTGAACCAAAAATATATTTAAGAAAAAGATTTAGATCGAATAAGAAACCGTTTTTCCGAAAAGGCGCATCGCAGAAAAATCCTTGCAGCAACCGGACATTTAAAATATAAATCCGAAACTTAAGTAGCATTATTTTATTGGGTTGGGGAATAAGTTCATAGCGTTTTTAATTTTTTTTCTATTTTTCAACGATTTGTTTGATATTTAGCAAAGGGAAAGTATTCATTTGATAGAACTCTTTCTGCTCTTCAAAACTATGTTAATTGTATTTTTGAGTTATTTAATTATTTATAAGTTTTGAGGCTTAGAAAAGGAATACCCAGGAAACAAAAATCAACATTTTCTACACCTGCTCTTCTTTGCTTTCCATCGAGGTCGAAAAGCTGCCGAGCCCCCGACATTTGCGAAGTGTATGGGGAAGGTGTCATAGCCGAGTTTACAGCACGGAAATGCTTCGCAAACTTCAAAAATGGCGACTTAGACGTTGATGACACGTCCCGCAGCGGAAGGCCTTCTGAATTCGATGAAGAACGTCTCAAATCACTTTTGAAGGAGAATGCGCCAAACCAGTCGTGAATTGGCGGAAGAAATGAACTTCGATCATAAAACGATTCTCAATCACTTTCATTTAATGGAATTTAGTGAACAATTGGGATGCTGGGTGCCTGAGGAGCTCAATAAAAAAAAACAAAGAAAGTCGCTCGTCCGCCATCGAGCAACACGCGGTCACAAACAGCGCCTTTTGTACCGAATCGTTGTGGAAGAAGAAAAATGGTGCCTATAAATCAATATGAAGCAAAGAAAGGACTGGGCGGAAATACGCCAGAACCAAGAGTGAAGCCGGATCTTTATCCCAACTACACTGCCTAAATAAGACTATTCGCCTGAAAATACCTGATAGATATGGTTAAACCATACTCCTTCATTACAACGAAAGGCCCCATACTGCACAAGTTGTCAAAGCTGCACTCCAAAAGCTCGAATGGGAGCTCCTTCAGTATCCGCCATATTCTTCGGACCTTGCACCAACCGATTACCATCTTTTGTGCTGCCTGTTAAACCATATGAAGGGCGTTACCGTCGATAATAAAGAGGTCCATAGAACCTGCCTCAACAACTTCTTTCACACCACACCAGGCGATTTTTGGCTGAACGGCATCAATAAATTCCTTTTTTCCACATCTGTTTTCCGCTTCTGTTTTTCCTATATGGTATTACAAGGGACGAATTTTGATTCTTTGTTCAAGTGGACCTCGCGGGCATCCATTTATCCTATCCTGAAGTAAATACCTTAAATTGCATTTCTTTAATTTGAATTGAATTGAATTTAATTTGAATTTGAGAATTTGTTTTAATTTAGTTTGATATGAATTTTAACAATTACTGTACCAGAAAGAAATTCCATTCAAATCAATTGAAAACAAAAAAAAAAATTAATATGTAATAGTATATTTTAAATCGTGAAATCGGGAGGGGTGGGTGTACGTTTTTTTTATTTTAACTGGTCTAAAACTGGTTATTTTATAAATATATAGGACCAATACTTTTTCTGGCTAGTACAGACTAGTATTTTAGTTGGTATTTTGCTGTTGCATAGTTGACAATTTCCATTTCGTAAACCATCGCCGATTAAAAATCCCACTTGCTAACATAGAAAACAGGTAGATCTCGAACTGCTTGAGCTGCATAGTAAACTGGTAGCATTCTAGTTCATAACTGGTATTATTCCCTGCAGGGATTGTTTGGCTTCCATGGTAATCGTAGATTAATTTTGTATACGCCAAAACGGATGTTCAATCTGGTATATGCATTTTTTCACGATTTATGCCACAAAACACACGAATGTTGGATGAGTCAAGCGCATGTAAATAAATTGATGAATGGTCACCTCTGTGCAGTATTTGTGGTTTTACAACTGTGTCCATAAGTATGAATAGCATCGAGCCGTGATTCGTAGGGGACTAGAGGGTCTTTCAAGTGCGAGCTTCGTTTTTATTTAGTGTATAACACAATCAAAATAGTTCAAAGTAAACTGAGTACATATTTTTAATGGAAATTAATTAACTCTTCCGGGTCTAGAAGTACAATTTTTTAATAATATATAATGATAATTATATTTTCCAAATGAAAGCTCCCCACCCCCCGTGCTTATGCATGGATAGGTGTTGATTCTTTTGTTGTAATTTTGGATGACGTTTAGGGTAGTTAGCCTAAATTTTATATTCAGAAAGGTTGCACAGAAATAATTCAAAGGCATCATACCGGACGATCTTGGTGACGAATAAAAAAAAATTCTTCTCCATGGGAATTTAAAATATTGATTATTACGCTTACTATGTGGCATACCCCTTCACTCTATTGGAACCACTTATCGTCAGTATTCATGTCATTAACTGCAGGAAAAAAAAATAAAGGAAAATCTTATTAATAAAGGGTCATCAGATTGGAGTACTTTCGAAAATAATACATTGAAATACATAATTTTTTCCAGTATTCATTTAAATATGATCATGAAAGCACTTATGCCTCAACAACGATTACAAATCGTACGATTGCATGAAGAAAATCGCCGCTCTGCGAAAAGTATTCATCGCGCACTCAGACCAACTTAAGGTGTTCAACTTATGGTTCCGTCGATAGGCAAAATTGCTGAAGACTCTCAAGAAGAGCCATTAGATCCATTGAAAACAATCGTGTGGTGCAGCTTATGAGCTAGAGGAATCATCGGTCCGTATCTCTTCAAAGACGAGGCTGGCGCCAACGTAACAGTTAATGGCGAACGCTATCGCGCCATGATAAACGACTTTTTGATGCCGTGATTCTAGAAATTGAAGCACGTGACCTCCGCAATATGTGGTTGCAACAAGACGGCGCTACTTACCATACATCACGTGAAACAATGAATTTACCGCTTCGCTCTTTCGATGAGCAATTTATCTCTCGTCTCGAACCAGATCGTGTCATGGCCACCAAGATTGTGTAATGTTACACCTTTGGACTTTTATTTGTGGGGTATGCAAAGTCTAAAGTGGATAAATCAGCTTCGATTGATGCATTTGAAGCCAACTAAAGTTATTCACGAAATACCGACCGAAGTTCTCCAGCCAGTTATTCAAAATTACTGCTCAGATGCGGCCGAAAAAAAAATACATGAATGGTTCTACACAAAAATAATAAAGATTGCCCCATCAATTTGAATTTTCGTTGCTTTATTTCAATTCAAAATCCGATGCCCCCAAATTGAGCACCCTTTATGTCCCGTTATCGCAATCTATTGAGTAGCGATATTTTCAATTGTAGAGGCAGGATGAGTCCTAACGCTCAAATGTAGCCTCAATTTTTCTCAAACTCATCACATTCTTAGCCTATTTTAATTATTCTTACTTCGCTTTCGAGTGAAACCGATTGTAACTTGCAGGTTTTCTACTTAATACATACTTGCCAAAAGAGATACTATCGAACTGTGACAGCTGCCAAGAAAATATACTGCTGAAAAAGAAACTCACGCTTGAAAGGCCCTGCGCGAGCGAAAGTGACTTCAATGTTTGCCAAGAGTTCACAAAATTGGCAATTAAAATTTGTATTCGCGTTAACTGTAATGAAAGTAGTATAGAACAAAGCGGTCAATCTACATAAATATCTCACATAAATTAATTTGAATTGTGTTTGAGAAATAAATTGAAAATTGCTATGATGAGAACTATGTAAATTGAATATGTGATTCGAGGGAAAGCTGAAATTACTTGTAACTTTTAAAATCTTTATTTTTGCATTTAAATTTTAAAAAATTTAAAAAATTTAAATTTATTTATTTATTATTAAATGTACACTTTCAAAGTGTTCTTTCTCTTACATGTAGTACACATTTATGTCACCGACGCACAGTGTGACGCGTGTGGCCAAAAATAGTGTAAATGAATATGGTAAGTTTAGTAATACATTACAGAAGATCGTTCATGAATACCCTAATTAAAAGGAGGCTTTTTCAATTTTCTTTTTCTAATATAAAAATTCTCTTCTAAAAGAGATTTTTTTCCCAAACATAACTTGTTTTATAGGGAAAGTTTGTAGAAGGCATGACCCAGCCATCGTACCCACTGGATCTGTGTGTAATATTAATCAATTATATGTATGTGCTTAGTTATTTGTTACAACTTGTTGCCATCTTTTAGGTAACCTGTTAATTCCTGTTTTGTAGAAGACGAGAACTTCTTGGAGTTAAAACCGTCTCAGCAACTGCCTTAGAAACCCTTTCAAAAGATTTGAATTTGTTTTTCCGTTACATAATTTTGCAAATATCTGAATAGGTCAGAGATCTGAATCAGATGATGCAAGGTGAATACGATGGGTGACTAAGGACTTCCCATCCTCACGCATTCCGTGTTTGTTGTACCACCATTGCAATATGTGGTCGAGCAGTATCCTAGTGGAACACTATTCCTTTCCCGGACAGTAAAGCTGGCCTTTTTTATTGAATAGCTGCATTCAATTTATCCAGCTCATTGCAGTACAGATCCGTGTTGATGGTTTTTCCCTGTTTCAGCAACTCGGACCTTTTCTGTCCCACTACAAACAAAGCAGTACTTTTTATTGATGGATACTTGGTTTTGGAATTATTGCTGATGATGTTCTTGCTTTGCAGTAAGATTTTTTCCCTTAAAGAACCCATTTTTCATCTCCCGTAATCAGCTTGTCCAAAAACGGTTCAAATTATTTTGCGTGAATTCATGTAGAACCCAAATACTTTGCTTTAGCATAAATCCAAGAGATTTGATGTGATCTCTAAAAGTTGTATTATGAATGACAAAGTCTTCTGCTTTTTCTCGACTTGTTAAATGTGGATTATTTTCCAAAGTGCATCGCAAAACCCCATTGCCGATCTTAGATGATCATTAGGACCAATCACTTTCTTGGAGGCAAAAATCTTCGGAAAGAAATTTTCGAAACCATCTTTGATAAGTACGAACATTTACAACATCTTTTCCTAATTGGTTGGTTGGTTGGTTAAAGTGGTGATTCTTCCAGAATCCAACTAGCGCTTCCGCACCATTTTGTTGCCACATCCTCGTTACCAACTGGTTTAACGGTTATTTACAGCATGACTACATCCAGTCTGTGCGGTTTAAGAATCTTATTAGGTTGTTGACGTCTAAGCCAGACAGTTGTTCGAGATTCTCGAACAGCAGTCGGCTCAGGGTTAACATTCTGTCCCCCCATAGGGCAGGGCATTCACAGTGGAAATGGAGGATTGTCTCCTTTTTCTCCGGTTGCTTATAACTGTGACGGTATGTATTAAGAGGGATACCCATTTTGGCTGCCTATTCTCCGATAGACCAGAAGCCAGTTATGACTGCCGTTAGTCTCCAGGCGTCCCATCGTTTCATTCTTATTAATGCCAACGATTGCTTACGGTTGTTGGAGGGCCATATCGTCTTGCTAATTTTGCATTTCGTCTGGTATTTCCACCTACAATCCGCGATTCGAAGGTATTTTAGGGAAATTGCATTCTTCACTGCATCTAATGGTGTGAATACCGATTCTGCAAGAACGCTATTCATGGCACATCCCCTTCTTGCCAGTTCATCTACTTTTTCGTTACCTTCAATGTTCCGATGTCCCGGGACCCAGATTAAGGTAACTTTCTGGTTTTCACTCAAGATGGTGAGGCTACTTCTACTTTGTTCCACCACTTTAGAGGTTGTAGTAGCCGAACCCAATGCCTGGATTGCAGCTTCGCTATCCGAAAGAATAGCGATATTGCCCTTAAAAAAGAAATCCGTGATTAGTAGCCTACAGGCTTCCCCAATTGCCACTACTTTCGCCTGGAAGACACTGCTGGTATTAGGGAGATGCACAGATTTCTCAATTATAAGTCTGTGTCTGGAATATACTCTGTGGGCAAAAAGTAAGGTGAATTTGGTTGTAAAATGAAAAATCTTTATTTAATCTTGTAAATCAATTTCATCCCCTTCAAAATAATCCCCTCTCGATGAAATACACTTATGCCAACGATTTTTCCAATCTCCGAAACATGCCAAATAGTCCATTTCCGGTATAGCTTTCAGCACCTTCTTCGATTCAGCTTTTATCTCATCAATCGACTCGAAACGCGTTCCCCGGAGTAGTCTCTTGAGTTTTGGAAATAGCCAGAAGTCACACGGAGCCAAATCAGGCGAATACGGTGGTTGCGGAACGATATGCGTGGAATTTTTGGCGAAATGGTCACGAAGAACGAGTACAGTGTGAGATGGTGCATTATCGTGATGCAAAAACCAAGAGTTGTTGGCCTATTATTCTGGTCATTTTAGACGAATTGTTTCACGTAAACGACGCATAACGCTCAAATAATATTCCTTATTAACAGTTTGGCCAGGTGGAAGGAATTCATAGTGCACCACACCACGAAAATCGAAAAAAACTGTCATCATGACCTTTATTTTTGAACGACTTTGACGTGCTCTTTTCGGTCTGGCCTCGCCTATAGCATGATATTCGCTTGATTGGTCGGTTGTTTCAGGGTCGTAAGCATAAATCCAAGTCTCATCTCCCGTAATGATGCATTTGAGCTTGTCCTGATAGTCTGAAAGCATTGTTACACACACATCAACGCGACGACTTTTTTCCAAGTAATTGAGAGTTTTCGGTACCAAACGAGATTTGACTTTTCGTAGGCCCAAATGGTCTTTCAAAATGGTTTTCACAGATCCTTCTGATATTCCGATCATATCAGTAAGGTCTTTAACAGTCAATCGACGATTTTTGAGCACTACCTCCTTCACTTTATTGACGTATTGGTCATCTGTTGACGACGATGGTCGTCCGGAGCGCTCCAAGTCGTCAACACGTTGTCGACCCTCTTTGAAGTCTTTGTACCACTTATAAACATTTTTCTGCGACATGGTCGAATTACCAAATGCCTCCTGCAACATGCTAAACGTTTCCGCAGCCGAAATTTCATTCCGCAAACAAAATTTGATGGCACTTCTCTGGTCAATCAAATCAGACATTGTAAAAATCGAAAAATGCACTCTTGGTCGTTTGGTAAACACAAGCGTAAATATATTAATGATAATGACATTCACATGAAAGTTGGCCCAGATGTTATTGACAGTGCTGCCAAGTCATGAAAAAAATAACTAGAGCGAAATTTTAATCCCGCGAAGTTTGACAAATAAATTCACCTTACTTTTTGCCCACAGTTTAAACCAGCTCCAACACCTCTTTTCCTAATACCGCACATAAATTTTTACATGCAACCGATGCGTTGCTTCCTGTTTGGAATTCATACAAAATGCAGTGCCGGAAATGCACTTTATCTACTGACATGCTTTTCACTTTAAATATTACAAGTAAATGATGAGCAGTAAAAACGGACTCCTTTTATATTAAACTAGCAAACCCGGCCCCCTTCGCTGGGCACACTGAAATAGAATAGATATGGTTTAGAACAGAAAATATATGATTTTCATATTATTTATTTCGTTATTCTTTATCAAGCGCTTTGGCATAAACAATATTTTTTGTTTTTCTATTTGTTTTAGAGTAAATATAAAATATAAATTGAAAATCAGGAAAAAAGAAGATTGTTTTTAAATTTCAAATCAACGCATATGAATAAATAATCGTCTTTTTTCCGGATCATCCATGAATTTTTCGTTTCAATTTATATGTTTTATTAAGCATTGGAGCCTCCATCTGGTATCGCTAGGGACCAAAAGGTCTATGCGCGGCTTATTGCCAACCAGGCTAACCTAACCTAAACATTGGAGCTTTTTTAACCATTATCCACTTATATTTTTCAAAAAAAAAAAACGAAACAAAATTTTTTTTCCACGAACACATAATTTCATTCGGATTTCACATTAAATTCTCAAATTTCGTAAGAAATTATTCACTGTTCCAAAATCCACTCCAAAAAAATTCACAAACAATTTTTACATGTTGCACTTACGTTTTTTCCTTATGGCATCCAAATCAGAAAGAAATATTGACACATTGTAACTCACACTGTCAATTTGACAGTTCAGTTCCGCCCCAAGCGTTAAAAAAGTAAGCGACATTATGGCTGGTTCAAAAGAACGCTGTACCCGTTGCCAGTGCTCCGAATTACAACCAAACTTTACGAAACCCATTTTCAATACTTACTTAACAATGTGCGTAAGTTTGGTTTAATTCGGTGCAAAGACACGGCGGGTCCACGTTTTGGCATATATTTCGAGACCCTAGTCATCAATAGGTATGAAAATTACCCCGTATTAAAGCACTTATCAACAGCTTTCATTTGATACCCATATTGTACAAACACATTCTAGGGTCCACGTTTTGGTCTCTATCTCGAGACCCCAGTCACGGAGCGGCATGAAAAATACTCTGGACTAAAGCATTCACCAACAGCTTCCATTTGATATCCATATTGTACAAACACATTCTAGGGTCCACGTTGTGGTCTCTATCTCGAGACCCTAGTCACGGAGCGGCATGAAAAATACTCTGGACTAAAGCATTCACTAACAGCTTCCATTTGATACCCATATTGTACATACACATCCGAAGGTTACCCGGGTCCACGTTTTGACCTATATCTCGAGCCCTATTTCCAAAATAAAATATAATCCATATTACTCGTGGATGATGTAGCTTTCGAATGGTGAAAGAATTTTTAAAATCGGTCCAGTAGTTTTTGAGCCTATTCACTACAACCAAACAAACAAAGTTTTCCTCTTTATAATATTAGTGTAGATAACAGGTAAAAAAATCCCAATGGATCAGAAGCCAAGAAAAATTACAAATCATAGGCCTATATAAAATACGGCAGAGCTTTCTCTCCAACCCAATACTTAGCACTAAATAGCTTTTCATCACATTCAGTTACGAATTTCCATTTCAATTGATAAAAAGTGCAAAAAAAGCTAAAATTTAAATAAGAACTTTTATAACATAAATATTTAAAAAAGGCCTGCATATCCAATATGAATAAATACCTGTATTGCCATTTGTTATAAGACTGTATGTATTATAAATTAAACATTGATTTCACCTTAATTTCCTAATAATTCTTATTGTGGCACCTGTTTTAAAAATTTTTAATCATTTAAGAATTTGATAATCGATTAAAGGACGTTTATATCAACGTTACGGTTTAGGATGCTCTAATCTTACCTAACAAAGATCATTAATTGTGAAAGTTGTAACAGAATAAAACATTACCCATAAAAGGTTGGGGAATGCTGCTAAAATGTAAAAAGAGATAAATATTTTCAAGATATAGGTATTACATTTTCTCCCTAATTTGAGAGTAGTTGTCCACCGTAAAGACAGCTGCACTAACCCAAGTGCCATAACTGGTAACTTTTAGGCTTTTAAAAAATGCAGTGAACTGCGCATTTGATAAAAAAAGAGAGTCACAGCTGCTATTATTGATCACCAATTATTACTTGTCAGATCGGATCAATCACAGAAAAGAACGAAAAAAATCAGTTAACAGTTATGTGCTAAGCGAAAATTTAATGCATTTTGCATAAAAAAGCGTACTTATGGGGGTGTTCCAAATGTTCATGAACTTGTGAGTTACAGGGTTTTGTAGCTAAGTACTTCGCAATTTCTTTTGATTTTCTAAACGGCACGTTTTTAACTCCGTAATCTATGGGTGTTAGAAAAAACAAGAATTATAGGGAATGAAATAAAGTTGAGTAATAAACATATTTTTTAAAATGGTTAAATGTAATCGCAGAAAAAGTATTAAGTAGGTAATATTTTCTTGTTGTTTTTTTACCCAAAGGAAACCATCAAAAGTTTTTTAAAACATATTTCATTAAAGGTGGAAGTGTCCTTAACTTATGCTTTAAGTATAAAATATGTGTTTTTTGCTTTCTCAAAAAATTCATTCTTGAATTTTCGGCTATACGGCTCGATCAACATATAACTTGCGTGTCCGCAGGCCTTTAAAACTTTTTTAAAAACGCATGAATTAAAATAAAGCAAATGTTTTTTTCAATATTTTTATTAACGATTTCCGAACCCCCCAGGAGTTCTGACATATTTGGTGAGCTTTATTTTTTGATGTAGTATTCCCGGGCGTTCGCCGTAGCGGAGCAGGTTGGTGCATGACTACCTAGGGCACGACACATTAAATTTTTGAATAAAAAGGTTTTGCTAATAGAAAGGAAAAAGTTTTTCGCCGAGTGAATTTCTGCCATACAAAACCTCCTCATGAAAAGTAGACTATTTGCCATTCAGAGCCGTCTTAAAACTTAGGTTCAAAAAGACGTAATCATTTTATTGAAAGCTATTACAAAATCTGAATAAAGATGAATAAGCTATCATCAAAAATAGACACGTTTTAATATTTGACTATTACTTGTGAGGAATAAAACATTTTTTTTTATATATAAAGGGATACTAATAAGCAATTTCCACTTGACAAAATAAATAGTTTTAAGAAGAATTTTGCACTATAATCGGAATTCGCTCTCCAAAAGGTCTGCTAGCGTTGTGTGTTTTAAACGTCTTTGAGAAGAATTCAGCCGAAGTAAACTGGTGCTTCGTCGTTGACATGATTTTTTAGTCGTTGTTTGTTGGAGCTGTGGCAAATTACTTCGTTACTTTAGTCACAGTTAGTATGCGAAAATACGTAATAATAATCTAAACTACGTGTACTGGCAATTTTTTTACACGTCTTGTTAAATTGATTTCGTTTTACTCTGTTCATTATGGGAAATGGTGGGTAGGTGATGAGAAATAATTTGCAGAAAAAATCTAAAATTTGCAAAACCACTTGGCACACTTCAAATACAAAAAACCACGAAATCTGAAATCGAAAAGTGCACGGACGTATAGAGCACCCCATTTATATACTCGTGCGTAAGTGTATATGCACAGAATATATAGTAAATCAGAAAAAATATGCAGAAATGCAACAACAAAAATGAAAATGTGTAAATATGCCTAGGATTTTTCATTTTCTGCAACTCGAATTTTTGCTCTTGACAGCACGATGACCGCATAATATTAAAAAAAAAAAATCATGACCACACGTGCCCATAGTGAAGACTGAAATTAAATTAACCGCTTTACGAGATTTTCTTCAAATGCTGACATGTGGTTAGGCAAATTTCATGGAAGTTCAGCCAGGAGTTTTAAATTTTCTATTTATGAATAACTCTTTTAGAGAACAAGTCGACATAAGTCACAGCTACGTAGAGTTTGGGAGCAGGCTAGTTTATAATCACATAAGCAATCAAGCTTTTTCTTTAACAGAAAGTTAATCGTCACTTCCTGTAGTATGAAACTTGTACGTTCATATTGAACAACTAGAACATCCGCAGAGATTCCAGCGACTGTGATATGCCTACGTGTCTCTGCACTTATGACTGCTATATTTTTCAGTTGAGTAAAGAAATGTGAGATGAGGCAAATGGTCATCAATATTGTTGAAGTGAGGCTGGTTCAAGTTATGACTCGAGATAACTTATTTTGTTTAAAATCTGATTTCAATTTTCTTTATTAATTGCAAATGTTGCTCGACTCCATTATTGCCATTTGTAGCCATCCAGAGGCACGTTTGACAAAGCGCTGTTTGACGCGGGTACATCGTTTGCGGTTGAATTGACGATTTTCGTGAATCCAAGATGCCTCTACTCCGTACATCTTGGACAAAGCAATCAAAGCACCACTAAAGTGCATAGAAATCTTTGCCCTTCTACGTAAAATATCCAATAGTTTTATAGGGAAAAGAACAACTCAAACTCAGAATAATTATTTATATGTGTGTACAAAATTCGCGGGTTACGTAAATTCGACTTCCGATTATTATTAATATTTTTGTATGTTGGCATACTCGTAGGGTGTATAGTTCCTCGAAGATAAAGTTTTAGGTTTGTGCTACCTTTTCAAAAGGGTTTTGAAACTTTTTACTCTAGCCTCCCATAGTCCGCTCATGTGCGGAGCTGCTGGGGGTTGAAGTGTTTTCGGCGATTTTTGACTAATAGTTGGGAGGCTCCTACTAAATTTTTTCCGTTGTTCGCGTAGAGATCGGCAGAACATCCGCACACGGAAAAGAAACGTGCAAGTGCGGCCATCAAAGCGCGTGTCGTATGATTGCTGACGGGTTCAAGATGTATGGCCTTAGCTGCGAAGCAGACGATAATACAGAGTATACCTGAGTAACCCTTAGTTATTAGGCATGCTCTTCTAGTGTACTTTTTGATCTCATATGCTCCGGCGACTTCGTTTGACCTCTCAGCTGGGAGCGCCACCATTATTTGTGTGTGTGTTTTCTTGTATTATATTCAAGTTTTGCAGTTGTGGATCACCGATTTTATGAGGGTCCTTAATTTTGATATCCAAATCTCTGTTCGCATTAGTCACAGAACCAGTTGATTGCCGCCGTTTGGCTGTTATAGGGTAATAAGATCGGATGTCTTTCGTTATGTGATAGTGCGGCGGAATTACTTAATCCTCGGCCAACTCGCATTATTCTGTTCGAGTCCATTGATGGGTTGAGTGTTAATAATACACTTTTCTTAGATATCTGGTTCTTTCGGGTTAAGGCATCATATTCTTCTGTGAAATAATTTTTTTGGGTCATTATAATTAGCTTTACTCGCGTCATTTTAAATTACTTGGAGTTATTTCTTTGCTTAAATATTGGCTTTCCCGTCTCCTGGGTGAAGCATTTGAGTAGAACCGGAATAAATACGCAACTACACGAATAGCTTTGGGTAGTGGGGAAAATGTTTCTAGTATATTCAAAAGGGTAGCCACGGTACTTAGGTGATCTGAGAAAAGCGTCGCTAAGTATAGCGGTTTGTTATCATGACAGCAAGAGCGGAGCCTGTACCTGGTGTAATCGCTGCGACTGTAGTATGAGTGTGGTGAGGTCCATGCATGTATGGATGTGTGTAGATGATTATGTTGAGCGTAACTTTGAGCTGATTTTTATTGCGAGCTGCGGACGAGATTAACCCCTTGGGTATTATTTTTGGGATTTATTTTAGAAAACATTTGCATTTGAAACGGATTTAATATTTGGTTGCTTGGTGTGATATGTAAAAACAGTATAATTCACGTAATAATTCATTTGTTTCTCAAATGCCGCTGACATACGTTGTATTAAGATACTTTAGGTAATTAGAATTGTAAACGAAAAATATGTTATTAAAACAAAACACATCATGCGCTCCAAAAGCAGAACGTGTCTCAGGCGTCAAATGGACCCAAGGGGTTCGGTATACTGATGACTCAGAAAGGCGGACAAAAAGTGATCCAACATTCTACCTAATGGGGATTTTTGAACAGTTAAAAAGCCAAGTAGAGGCTGAAAATGTTTTACCACAGATGTATGCATCTGTATATGCTTTGTATGCTTAAACCTTTCTCTACCTAAATTAAAAATCCGTCACAAAAGAGCGGAGTTTTAAATTTTTCCATTCAGCAAGTACCGAAAGCCGGCTTTTAACAATAAGTACGAATTTTATGAGTATATTTTATGCTGTATTTAACCAGATCTGCAACGTTTACTATGCCACTTTAAAAGTACATGCAATTTTGCGTATTATACACGGTTTAATTGAAAAGTAATGAGCCTTATTTTTTTAAAGCAGTTTTATGAAACCTTTTGGCTTATACACCTAACACACTTTTAAAACAGCTTTCACGCGCGGAGCGATGTTGACTGCACCGCTGTTGCCAGCATACTGGGACCGGTTTCTAGTGGAAGGGGAAGGTCCAACGATCATTTTCCCCCACCAGCTGATTCGGTTGATCGCTTGGCAGACGATCCGCGCGGGAAGGCTCATTACTTTTCGATCATACCCAGGGAAGGGTAATTTAAAATTTAGATGTTATGTTAATATAAAATAGGTAAAAATTTAGATTTTTTCGTGTTTCAAAATACGCTTCTTAACAATTACATGAGAAAAGTCGCATAATTTCAATGTGCACCATGAGCGAGAAACGAATCAAGGTGAACGGGTCGTCATGAAATTGATGGAAAATTATATGGTAGGACTGTTTATGCTGACAATTTTTTTTCAACATACAACTTGGCAGAAATGTTGATGGATCGTAGAGTGGCTTTCGTCGGTACCGTAAGAAAAAATAAGACCTTCATTCCGCATGAATTGCTTAACCCGAGGCGTGATGTTAAAAGCACTTTATTTTGTTATCACAATAATAATATCGCTCCGTGCTCGTATATGGCAAGGCCGAAAAAGCCAGTAATTATTTTATCCACTGCCCATTACCGTCAAAGCACCGATCCATTGAAAGGATTCAAGCCAGATCAAATTTTGGACTACAATAAATTTAAAGCGGGGGTAGATACAATGGATCAAATGTTGACTGGCTATTCGTGCAAACGCTCGACAAACCGTTGGCCACTGGCAATGTTTTATAATATGCTTGATATTGCCGGTTTGGCCTCATTCATCATCTATGACGAGCTGAATCCGGCAAAGCAGAGTGATAAGAGGCGCTCATTTATCATTGAATTGGCACGGCAGCTAGTTATCCCACATATGACGAAACGGGCGACCAACCCATTAGTATGGAGGTTTGCTCATATAAGACAAGCAATGAATCTTTTCAATAACAAGGTGAGTATGAATTATATACACACCTACATATATCTCCGCGTATAAAGATATGTGTATGCATGTATTCATATTTACTAATTTAAAATAAATTATTTCGCTACTTTTAGGTACCGGAATCTTGTCCATCGACATCAGATGCAGCACAGCAACAATCATATGCTCAAGTTGCTTCAACACGGTCATCGTGCTAGCATTGTGCTGCTTCTTCTTCGAAAAAGCGACGTAAAACTCTTTATAACTGCAGCAAATGTAATCGTCCCATAAGTCTTAATGAACATTTCATGCAACTATATAGTTGTAAACCCAATTGCTCTTCGTAATTAATACTAATCTGTTCAAATAAATAAATACAATTATTTTTAAAACCGTATTTCTTACATTATTTGTATGGGTCTGGGCAGACCCTTATGATGCACTTACCGCATCATAAGGCACCGAACATCGGAGGGTTAATACAGTCAAGATGTGTTATTCCTACGATGGATTGCAGAACTTGCATTTCAGCTGTACGCAGTAGCTGTTTTGTTTTTGTTTAATAATGTCGCGGTTACTGGATATTTCTATCCGCAGGTATTTAAATTTCATAACTTGCTCTATCATATTCCTTTCTATTTCAATATATAAAAAATATATCGTTTAGAAATTAATTACTATTGACATCTAGACGTCGCTTTTGAAAGACATTTGCAGCCAGCTTCATGATATAGGCTCGTCTTCTAATGTCTTTGTGCCGCCATACCGGCGGTATGTGGGGCATGCTTCCAGGTTCCTCTGACATGAGCGAATGGAGGTTATACGCCTGCGATAATATTATTCTGCCTTATGCCGTCGTGAGCACTTGACTCGAGCATTTGTGATTTGTCCTCAGTGCGTAGACAGTCAACCTTGCTCCTTGACTTATCTATTTCCTCACAGCAGCTGCCCAGTTCACAAGTGTAAAATGTGATTAACGTACAACGTTATTTCCAAAAGTTGTAGAACTTCCGATAGGGTAATTAATTTTGCGCCACCTTGTACTATATTTTATTATATTATGTATATTAGCATTTCTCCGTATTACCACTGTTGGACGTCGTATTTATAGGTGAGAAGAATCAATTAGTTCGTTGCCTTTTGTTGCCTTGAATTCGTGAAGAAATTCTATAATGTTAAACTTTCGATGACTTACCAACTCCATCACTGGTGCCCATAAATGCCTTCGAATCATATTTGATTGATATTGATTTTTAAATATAAGTATGTAAGTATATATGTATGTGTGTAAAAATGCTGAAAAGTATTTCCCTCCTCCGAGTCATCATTGAGTTCATCAACCACTTTGTTTTACTGGTTTATCATATTGCTCCTAGAAAATAAATACTCATAGACGTAAATGCATAAAATGTAAAAGGAATTTATGGAACGGTTACACATATTTGCAAACAATTAAATAATCATACTCGCACATAAGCCGTGACAAACTCATTTGTTATACATTTACGATGGCATATTAGACATGCCAATATAAGCGATGATTATTGATGTCGAGATTTCTGGAAATTTTTAATGAGAGAATCTGGATTCATGCCGTGATTTAACTCTCTTAACCCCCTCAGACTTCTTTGTTGCGTTCTTACTGTAACTCGTAAATAACAGCTGAGCCACAACGTTTTTACTTTAC
The DNA here is from genome assembly GCA_037575425.1 of Anastrepha fraterculus. Taxonomy (NCBI): domain Eukaryota; kingdom Metazoa; phylum Arthropoda; class Insecta; order Diptera; family Tephritidae; genus Anastrepha; species Anastrepha fraterculus. The sequence goes on from JAYXIM010017269.1 coordinate 40,439, forward strand.
TTGTTGAGGAATTTTAAGCTTAAGGTGATTAAATGGTAATGAGAATTGTTGCCAAAGGTGTAAAGAAGTCAAATTCAGTAAAAATTTAATAAGCGTAAAGCTCAAAAGCTAAAAAAATTTTGTATTGTATATGAAATTAGGATATTAGGTTAGGTTGCGTTCTTGCGGCAGTCGTCCTTGCGGCACTCATCCTTGCTGTTAAAAACGTTTGAACGATTGCTAGATGTGCAGATCAAAGGAAACATCAGCAACAAGCTACCACCTTCTCAACATGCAAGGCAAATCAGTAGAGCCAGTGCTCTACTCACTAGTCGATAAAATTGAGAAATCACTTCACTATAAGGAATGCAACCTTGATGTTTTTCTGCACATCGAGGTTGCTTTCAATAACATACATGCGGAAGCAATTACCAAATCGCCAACGGAAATGGGAGTAAACAGCTCTTGAATCGTTCATAGAACGAATGCTAATCAGGCGGACGATACGCGTAGTTTTGGGTTCAACATCCACTAAAAAATTTCTGATCGGGGGTACACCACAGGGTGTGGTAATCTCTCCACTTCTGTGGAACCTGACCGTCAATAATCTTCTTCATGAACTTAAAAAAAATGGGCGGCAGGTTAATTTCATATGCCGATGAATTATAATAGCAATCTCGGGCAAACACCTTTCAACACTGCGTGATCTTCAACAAAGAGCTCTTGTCAGACTATCACTTCGGTGCAAAAGTCGAGGACTAGAAGTAAATCCAGAAAAAACGGAACTGATACTGGAAACATAAAACACCTGCTCTTCAACAAATATTTTTATGGGGCAAACCTCTTAAAGTAACAGAAAGGACTAAATGTCTAGTACTCGTACTGGATAGGAAGCTAAATTGGGGGCTCAGAGTCGCAGATAAAGTACGCAAAGCTACGACGGCGTTATACTCCTGCGTAGACTGGCGTGAACATTAAAAGAGTTGACAAAGTCCAAAGAATCGTATTTGTTCTTATAACCGGTGCCATGTCAACCACGCCATCGAAAGCACTGCATGCGATATTAAACTTCCTGCCGGTAGACATGCAGGCAAGATATATTGCACGCGGGGCGGCAATAAGGCTGATCACTTTAATTAAGTGGTCAAACACAGACTATGGCCATGGTAAAATCCTTGATGGTATGATGGGGCTTCCCGGACAAGTGGACTATACATTCCCATCTACACTTGCCATTACAATGTGTGAAGAGTGGGAACGGGACGAGGTAAGACTTCCAGTCCACCCATGTATACACAGATGGCTCAAAGCTCGAGGGCAGGGTGGGCGGAGGTGTATATTCCGAGCATCTGAGGATCTCTTCAGTTGTCGGCTTCCCCACTACTGTACTGTCTTTCAGGCTAAAGTGATGGCAGTAATGAAAGCCGTGACACTGTGATGCGATGCCTGAAGATGATATCTACATTTTCACTGATAGCCAGGCGGCCATAAAATCCCTCAGAAAGCAGTCTCCAAGGTAGCCATTAAATGCCGCGCATCTCTTAACAGTTCACCTAATGGTAGAATGGCTTTCTGGCCATTGTGACATTGAGGGAAGCTGCAGAGCCGATGAACTAGCGAAAATCGGCACCAAATTTGTTCGATGCTTCAATGTCATAGACAATGCCATAGGTATACCCTTGCAAAAACGTAAACTGCTTATTTGTATGCTCCTATGCAGCCTAGGATAGGTTTTAGGTGTTTTCCTAACAACTCCTAACAGCTCTACTCCTAACAAAAGTTGGACGATTACAGAAGAAGTGCTCTACTGCTTCTTTCTTTTCATCTTCTCTACAATTTCTGCAGTATTCATGCGAAAATTCTTCCAGCCTCGAAGACTCCCTACCTAATATCCAATGACCGGTAACTCCACCCTGGACCTCCGAGATTTTTTTTTCTTAAGAGGTTAAGCAATTCTTCTGACCATTAATGACCATAAGTATCAGTCCTTGTATAATTTTTAAAATTAGCCTGTAAAGTTTAACCTTTAAACCAATTTTATAAAAAAATAAAAGAAACGTTTGTTCGTTTTGAAATTCAATCCGAAGTCATCTATATTTCTAAGTCTAGATTTAAGAATTCAAATAATAGGCGGTAGTATTATTGTTTTCAATATTATTATACTGTTGCTCCTTTAGACCCTCAAACTGGTATAGCGTCTGCTAAGCTGAGATCTACGCTATAGACAAAGCAGCAACAATAATAAGACGAATGGACTTACCTAAGACAAACCTTATCATTTTTGTTGATAGTCAAGCAACGATCAATGCACTGGTCTCCAACGAATCAATTTTAGATGTATTAAAGAATGCAGGAGGTTGCTTATCCAACAACTCAACAAAACACGTGGGGATCTCCGACCACTCTGGAGTAAAGGGAAATGAAAGAGCGGATGAGTGTGCAAGGTAAGGCTCTGAGCTTGACCTTCAGCGAGCGGTAGAGGAAAAAATCAATCAATCATAGTTTCTGAAGCGTTTTTGAATATATGCGCGGCCGGTTGTTGTCTTGTCTTAATGGCGGCATCTTATAGTGAATTATTCTCTGGCAGTAGCAATTATTACAAACACTGCTTTTCTGTCGCACTCGAAGCTGTTTGGTATTCGACTTCTGTGGTACTGTACAAGGTAACAAAAGTAACGACTTTATTTGCCTAGGATTGTAAGTTGATTTATTTATTTATTTTTGTATTGCACCACGCATATATATATATATATTTGTTTGGTGGTTTAAGACTGCTCAAAGGTAGGTAGGTAGGTAAGATGGCAAGATGTGAAAAGATTTAGGTAAGAGAAAACCCGTCTACAGCCATCCAGTGCTGTTGATGTAGGGGAGAAGAGAAAAGGGATCTAGACTGGAGAATTTCTTCAAGTCATCCCCAAAGGATACGCTAAGGAATCTCAAGCGCCTGACCGCCAGAACCGGATATATGCAGAGAAAGTGTTCCACAGTCTCTTTCTCTGCAGTATCCCCACAGGTTCTAAAATAGGGATTGTACGGAATTCCAAGCTTCTCCGTATGACTACCGATCACCCACTGACCAGTGAACACCGCAATGAGTTTGGAAATTGAATGGCGGAGAATTCCCATCACCTTAAGCGGTGGACTCCCATCACCTCAAAAAGCGGATAGATTATTTCATTCTTTTGCATGCGATGTTGAGAATTTTCTTTAATAAAAAGCACATCTGCGGAAGGCTGCGTAAATAAAAAGTGTTTAAAGATTCTGATTAGAAAGTTGGAACTTCTTATGCCACTATTTTGAAATTCCTTTGAATTTTGTGAAATTTATACAAAGGTTACAAGTCTATTTATAAGGACTTTATTAAGAAATTAGTTATGCATTTAATTATATTTTAATTATATATTTATATTATTTTTCTAATTAAGGAAAAAATTTCATATGAGAAATATTGCGAATATTGTAAAAAGATAAAGTAACTTAAGTATGTGAGCAGATGTGTAGTCACTTCTCCCAATATGAAATAATTGCTAAGGCAAGGTCATCATAGCTCCCATTTAATACGTTCACTGTCGAGAGTCACATATAAAGGGTTTTCCAATAAGAGATATTATTTTGATATTCAAAGTAAAATGCTATTTTTTAATACAAATGATCGGATGTTTATTTCGTTATAAAGGGGAAGGAATGCCGTTAATAGTGGAAAATAACATCAGGCAAATGACCACCACGACCACGCTTACAGGACAATATCCTTTTCATGAAATTTTCCATAACCGAATTACAAAGTGGCTGCCCTATGTCCTCGATGGCCTCACGAATTCCATCTTTGAGGTCTTGAACCGACCCTGGGCTGTTGGCGTAGACCTTCTCTTTCACGTGACCCCAAAGAAAAAAGTCACAAGGTGTTAAATCACATGATCTCGGTGGCCAATTGTGATCACCTCTTCGAGAGCTAAAACGCTCCGGAAACTTTTCCCGTAAAAGATCAATGGTTTCGTTGCTTGTGTGCCACGTAGCGCCGTCTTGTTGAAAATAAACTTGGTCAGATCAATACCATTCAATTCCGGCCATAAAAAATCGTTAACCATCTCTCCTGATTAACCCTAACACCTGTTATTGGAAAACCCTTTATTAACGGAGGGATGTATTTATATATACGAATTTTTTGATGTATCTATTAATTGATAATCATAATAATTTGCTAATTTCATTACGTTTTAAATTACAAACGGCTGTCGTGTACGACTGTTTTCCCTAGAAACAGTTATTCCACTTCGAAGTAGTTTCATTAATTTCTTCAATTATCACTTTTACTACACCTTAGCAAAAATGAAAAAAAAAAAATATTATTTACGCACACTTTGGAGTTACCATTTCGGAATTACGATGTTCGAAAGGAGGTCAAAACTTGGGATATAAAGATGAAGTGGTGTGAAATTCAATCTCTGAATCTATTTTTTTTTATCACATCATAATGAGCGAATTTAGGATTCGTATCCAAATGAGCTCTGTTATCCTTGGGTCAACCATTTAACCTTTCCTTGTTGATAAATTTTATTGAGATAAAAAAAAAAACAACTCTTAGATCGGTCATTGGAGTTTATGCATATCACCGAAAAGAAATTTTTTGTCCTATTTTCCCACACCATTTCTAATAGTTAGATGGAGCAAAAATGAGTTCATCGCATTGCATGAAAAATTTTAAAAACTTTAATTTGGTTGTTACAAAATCAAAAATTTCCTTTGGTCTCTGTAGCTGGGGCTCATCAGCCTGGCAGTCTTCGACTGCTTGTTGTATGACGTCAACATCTTTCCGATAGTTCCAGAATCGTTTAAAGAGTGATATCTCTGGATTGACTTACTTGAAAATAGTCTTTCAATAGAAGCGCCTAGATGCTGTGTTAAAATAAAACATGATAATATTTAGATTCTTTCAGGTTTCACTATATTTATTCAAACTGCAGATCTTAACAATTCTGAAAAACGGCAAAACTTAAATGTATACCGTGAGCATATCTATAGGTAAAATTCATCAAACAGTCGATTCATGAATGTCTAATGGTTGAGAACGTCGAGAGTTCGATGTTGAAGGTTGTTCAGCAACACTTTGCGCTACAGCAGCAATGTTCTCAAAAGAAGGTTCAATTTTTGGTCTGCCAGTCCTTTTTCAAACTTCCACATAACCAGTTTCTTGAAATTTTTTCACCAACCTTTGAACTGTCAACGATTTTTTCTACCGAACAATTCACGAATTTTGCGATATGTTGTTTTTGAAGTTCGACCATTTTCATAATAATTTTCAATAATTTGAATGCGTTCGTATAAAAGTGTGCATCTATCAATTCGACAAATTTTAAAGATGATCTAAAAGGCGTCACTTTTTAAATCCCAATCATTTGATTATTTCATTTGGCTTGTGATTTTTTTTGTTTTGGGTGATGTTAGGGGTTTTTTCCACTTACAAAATATATGTTGTTGTAAAATGTTCTAGGCTACCCCAGCAAGAAAAATTGTCAAAAATAATTGCGATTTTCGAGCCACTTAAAGTCTGCACTATATAAAGTTTGTAATTATTGGGTGTGGGAATAAGTTTCCGGCCTCGCAAAAGAGGTATCGATGCTGATACTATTTTGTGTTCGTTCTGGTAATATACTATTGATGTGAAGGTTTTATCTGACGTTTAAAATGTCAAAGTTCGTTCCGAAAAAACAGCATTTGCGGGAAGTCATTCTTCATTATTACCCATTAAAGAAAAGGGCAGTTGAAACATGCCGTATATTGATCAATAAGCTACGGGAATGCCGCTCCATCAAATACAACTCGTAAAGATACTCAACTAAAACGAAGATATTCAACTTGGATAAAGACGCATGTCGAACCCTTGATGATATGTCCGAAGAGGTGGATGTTGACAGATCAACCGTCAGTAAACGTTTGCACGCGATGGGATTGGTCCAGAAAATAATTAACTGAGTGCCATATCAATTGAATGAGAGGAAGTGCAGAAAAGAAAAGGTTTTCTGCATCGCATCGTCACTGGCGATGAAAAATGGATCTATTATGATAACCCCAAGCGTCGAAACTGTTGGAGCCTGCCAGGTGAACCAGGTCCATCGACAATGAAAAAAAAAAATTAATGCTTCAAAGGTTATTTTGTGTAGGTGGTGGGATCAGAAGGGGGTCATCTATTACGAACTCCCTAAACCATCTGAAACCATCACCGCAACTGTGACTGACTGCAGCTAATGTATTTGAATCGAGCTCTCAAAGAAAAGCGGCTATATTTATGTAACGCAATGTAGATACTCGCGGCTCACGTTGCGTTCACGCAACTGTTATTCTTCCACAAAAAGCTGAACGAATCAATTAAAGTAACTTCTTACGTAAATAGTTCCAACTTTAGTCATAACAAATTTAATTTGTATGCAATATTAAGTTTAATTTGCGACGTTCACCGAGTAGCTTGAGCTTCTTCTCGTTTCAAGAAAATGGCACTCGAATTATTCGATATTGCAATTTTTACAATACGGATTTTTTTGCTAATTTTGCATTCTCCTGAAGCGGTACGTAACTTTTCTTTTAGTGTTTTAATTACTAACTGCCAATATTTATATTTTTCTAGGATTATTTTCTTGAAAGAGCTTTGAGAAAAATTACCGACTGGTTCAAGTGGATATACAAGGTTAGGTTAGGTTATGGTGGTAGTCGGTCTGCACGACCAACTCACTTAGACCTTACAGGTCCGTTGTGATACCACTGTGCTACACGGGAACCTCATTTATCTTCCTTCGTGGAACCATTTCGTGGCTCTTATGAAGCGTAGTATTGATGCCAACCCCACGCCAGACAGTTCTGTAAGAGAATTAAAAAAGTATTTACCTAGACAACCTGCTCTGATTTTAGCTAGGGCTGGACAATTGCAAAGGAAGTGCTCAACTGTTTCTTCCTCTTCCTCATCTCTACAACTTCTGCAATATTCATGGGAGAAAACTCCTAGTCTCGAGGAATGCCTGCCAAATAGCCAGTGACCGCCAGTGGATATACAAACTTGTTAAAAACTTTTTCGGATAACAAACCAAGTTGCACGAAGCCGAAATGGAATATGAACCCATAGATATATCAAATAAGCTAGATGTATACACGCAATTAATATGATATGGTGCAATAAGTTGTTTTAATCATTTGGTTATAAAAAATTTAATGTAATTGTGGTAAAAGTATTTATAATTGGAATTAAAACACCTTGAAATAACAGCATTAAATATCCTCTAAAAATATTTGTGGAATGCTGCTGGAATGACAGTGCTTGCTCGGATATAAATAAGGGTCAGTCCTTCTGGTTACGTCTAATCGACTGTCGTGGGAAGGGTCGTTGCGGTTATGTAGACTTAATATTTTTGCTGAATGTTTGATTGCTGCGGCTCGCTTTTTTCATGCCATAGAGCAATCAGCAACCGGAATAGAGGGAGAATAGAGCATTTTTAGCTAAGTAGTGATTGGCTTGGAGTGGGTAAGGGAACCCAGAAAATCTGGAATTTCACCAAACTTCGGGATGAGCTCCAACTAACTATCTTTATTAATTTAAGCATTGTGGCCTGCAGCACTTTTGTGATGTCCTTAGAGGAAGAACTTAATGGAATGGAAATGCAATGGCATACAAGAGTATACATATACTTACTGTGTAGGTTGTTTGGTCAAACTCTTCCTCCAATTTGTGGTGTGCGTATCTTGATGTTGTTCCACTATCGGAGGGACCTACAAGTATAGTTTTATGCCACCTCCGAACGGTAAATGGTTTTTATGAGAAGCCTTTTCTTGGCAGAAATACACTCAGAGGTGTACCATTGCCTTTGTGGCCCTTATTAGAAAAGTGATAGATTATTTAGTTTTTTATGCACGGGCTTTCGAACCTGAGAGCTAGCGAATGGTAGTTACGACTAAATTCCAACCAAATTTGCATGAGTTTGTCAATTTCAGCGATGCAAAGGAAACTGAAAAACACGCATCAGCTAATAAAGCTATGCAATACACTCATCTATTTGAGCTGATGCTGTTTATATGCAATTAGGAAACAATATACGGCAATATTTTTATGTGGTTTGGTACAATTTACACCCTGCGCAAGCACCAGCGGGTTAAGTTCAAATTCAGAAACAAACATTTCCAAAAATTTATTAACTGAAAACTGAAACTATGTTAGCCCCACTTAGAGTCTTTATCTGCAGTTTCATCGCGATCTTAATGCTCAGTTGTTGCTCGTGCAGTGTTTAAAATGCCCAATGCTCAGCGCTGAGTATTCGTTAGTAGAAGCTTAGTTGGTATTCAAACCATTGGGATTTTAATCACTCCATGAGCAGCAACTGTCCAACAATGTGGCCACAGATCGCGTGGAACTACAGCAAAAGACAGTAAGTGGGGCCAATAGAGTTTCAGTTAAGAATATTAGAATATTATACTATACATAACCGCATAAGTACAACGACTTATATGCCAACGAGCCTTCCCACGACAGTCGGTTAGACGTAACCAGAAGGACTGACCCTTATTTATATCCGAGCAAGCACTGCCACTCCAGCAGCATTCCACAAATATTTTTAGAGGATATTTAATGCTGTTCTTTCAGGGACGTTTTAATTCCAATTAAAAATACTTTTACCACAATTGCATTGAAATTTTTATAACCAAATGATTAAAACAAATTATTGAACCATATCATATTAATTGCGTGTATACATCTAGCTTATTTGATATATCCATGGGTTCACATTCCATTTCGGCTTCGTGCAACTTGGTTTGTTATCCAAAAAGGTTTTTAACACCATGCCACATATCCTTGAAAAAGCAAGAAATTTTTCTCCCAGCTTTTTTAAAAAAATTGTCCTAGAAAATTATAAATATTGGAAGTAAGTAATTAAAACATTAAAAGAAAAGTTACGTACCGCTTCCGCAGGCTGCAAAATTAGAAAAAAAATCAGTATTGTAAAAATTACAATATCGAATACTTTGAGTGCCATTTTCTTGAAACGAGAAGAAGCTCAAGCTACTTGGTGAACGTCGCAAATCAAACTTAATATTGCACACAAAGGAAATTTGTTATGACTCAAGTTGGAACTAAAAACTTACGTAAGAAGTTATTTTAATTGATTCGTTCAACTTTTTATGGAAGAATAACAGTTGCGTGACCGCAACGTGAGCCGCGAGTATCTACACTGTGCGACATAACTATAGCGCTAGGACTTATTGACACATTTTGACACTTTGTTTCTTATTTAGTTTTTGTAATTTTTTATGAAAACACAGTGCATTCTTCCAAAAAAACCTCGCAAATCTAACTTGTAAACTTTCTGCAAATTAAAAAAGAAAATCTACAAATTTTCGACAGAATATCACACTTTTTATTGGGTATGGGAATAAGTGTCCGCCCTTTCCAGTTCGCAATGCTCTCGTTAAAAGTGAACCGCTCTCCAGTAAGGGCTGACTGCATTGATCGGAACAGATAGTAATCCGAAAATGCAATTTCTGGAGAATATGGCGGGTGAGGCAAGATTCCCCAATTCAGTCCCTTTATTTAGTTCTGGACCGATTTAACAACGTGTGGCCTGGCGTTGCCATGCAGCAAAATCAGTTTGTCATGTCGACCGTCCCATTCCAGCCGCTTTTCTTTGAGACCTCGATTTAAACGCATTAGCTGCAGTCGGTAACGGTCGCCAGTGATAGTTTCAGATGGTTTCAGATGGTTTAAGGAGTTTATTCTGATCTCACCAGATGCACAAAATAACCTTTGAGGCATTTATTTCTTTTTTCATTGTCGATGGTCCTGGTAGGTGAACCAGGCAGGCTTCAACATTTTCGATGCTTAGTTTTATCATAATAGATCCATTTTTCATCGCCAGTGGCGATGCGATGCAGAACACCTTTTCTTTTCTGCCGTTCCAGAAGCATCTCACACATCACCCAACGTCACTCGATATCCCTCTCATCCAATTGATGCTAGGTGCCACAGTTACGTGCAAATGTTTACCGACCGTTGATTTGTCAACATCCAACTCTTTAGACATATCATCAAGGGGTCGACTTGCATCTTTATCCAATAATTGTTGTAGTTACCTTCGTATTTTTTCGGTACTCCTTCGCGGTCTTTATCACTAACATCGAAATTGCCACTTTGGAAACGTTGAAACCACTGTAAATATTGATCAATGCACGACACGTTTCAGCTGCACTTTTCTTTAAAAGGAAATAATAAGCCATGATTTCCCGCAAATGCTGTTCTTTCGGGACGAACGTAATACACGTGACGTCAAATAAAAAAGATCTTTACGCTTCAGACGAATCTCAACTACTTCGATCGAGACCTCACATATACACCTTCAAATCACCAGCAAGTGCAAAAATCCCCTTAAACCTAACAGCACCAGAAAGACAAAAAAAAACAAACACAAAAAAAAAAAAATTAAATGAAATAATCAAATAAATGGTATGTCAAAGTGACGACTAGAGGTTAGCAGTGAATAATTCCTAGACGATACCTTATTTTATGTTATCTTTAAAATTTGTTAAATAGACAAATTCACACTTTTATGCGATAGAACAACGAGTTAAAATTATTGAAAATTATTATGAAAATAGTCGATCTTCCAGAACAACATACTACAAAATTGGAGAATTGATCGGTGGAAATAATCGTTGACAGTTCAAAGATTGGTGAAAAAATTTCAAGAAACTGGTTATGTGGAAGATAGAAAAAGGACTGGCAGACCAAAAACTGAACCTTCTTTTGAGAACATTGCTGCTGTAGCGCAAAGTGTTGCTGGACAACCTTAAACATTGAACTCTCGACGTTCTCACCAATTAGACATTCATGAATCGACTGTTTGACGGATTTTAGCTATAGATATGTTCACGCTGTATATTTTAGTTTTGCCGTTGTGCACATTGTTTAGGCCACACCCTAAATTCCTATAAAGTTTTAGCCACTTTAGTGTTAATAGCGCCTACCGTAGACTGTGTTAAACGCTGCTCGACGAGGTTACTTTCATTGTAAAATTTTAATTTAGTATGACTCCATAATAGAGGACTAGGGAACAAGGACGTTTCAGTCATTGGAGCGACCGTGGAGGAACCACGTACAATCCCTTCCTCCTGCGCCGCCATCCGATGAATACACACATACAGTATAATTGTTAAGATCCGTATTTTGAATACAAATAGTGAAATTGAGATATTTTAAATAAAATATAAATGTACTACATAAACATCAGCTACATACGGAAGTTCTTCTTACTGAGGAGCTTAACAAAGAAATCGATATGCTCAGAAAATTTGCTCTTATTTCAAAATTAAACATACAAACTGGCTTTTGCTTTGAACGTACATACACATGTACGTATATTTTCATTTTTAATATGAAAATTTATATTTTTTGATTCTTCTACCTCCAATTATTCGTAGTAAATTGAAATTGTTTTTTTTTTAATTGGAAGTTTATATCATTGCCACAATTGAAATGTATGAGTACATTTGTGTGATTAGTAGTCTAGTTCGAGGCATCGACACAGTTGGATTGCAGTTCTCGCTATGGGATACTTACGGCCTCTCCGAGAATCATTGGTATTACCAATGCAACGGAATAAAAACCTCATAACGCAACTCAATATGTTGTGATCAAGGAATTGGTGCATAATTAGGCACAGCTGGAGTGTTCAATAACCACCAGTCGGTTCGTTTGTCCTTAGGTAATGGCCAAAATAGAGGAAACCACTAAATACTTCTTTTAAATAGGCAAACGCCAATGCCCCATTGCAAAATTATAAGAACACCAAATATTGGCAACTTACGAGTTTTTATTTAGTTTTTAATTGCAAATATTTTTCCACAAAAATACAGTTCTGTCTATAACAAAGCCTTTAATAATTCTAGTTTCGAACTTTGCACAAAATTTATAAAAAATTGAAAAGTTTTCATTAAAATTTCCAAAGTTTTAATCAGAATTTTTGGAAAATGTTAGGGGAATAGGACCATAACGTTTTTATATTTTTTTTTTTTATTTTACAACGATTTGGTTGATATTTGGCAAAGGGGAAGTGATGGAACTTTTTCTGCTTTACAAAACTATGCTAATTGTAATTTGAGTTATTTAATTTTTTATTAGTTTTGAGGCTTAGAAATGGAATATCCAGGAGACTATGAAGAAGGTGTTATAGGTGAATCTACAGCACGAAAATGGTTCGCAAGGTTCAAAAATGGCGACTTAGACGTTGATGACACGTCCCGCAGCGGAAGGCCTTCTGAATTCGATGAAGAACGTCTCAAATCACTCTTGGAGGAGAATGCGCCAAACCAATGAACTTCGTTCTTAAAACGATTCTCAATCACCTTCATTCAATGGGATTTATCGAAAAATTGGGAGTCTGAGTGGCGGACGAGTTCAACGAAAAAAACAAAGAAAGTCGCCATCAAATTCATTGTCAACATCTCGTCCGCCATCGAGCAACGCGCGGCCATAAAAGCGCTTTTTGTACCGAATCGTTACGTGAGATGAAAAATAGTGCCTATACATTAATATGAAGCAGATAAAGGAGTGGGTGGCTCCAGGAAATACTCCAAAGCCAAGAGTCAAGTCGGATCTTGGAGGCCATGGTGTACTAAGAAATGCCCAAAAGAATGCCATGGTCAACAAGGAGCTCTACACTGTC